>VDFB02059970.1:178837-224072 GCA_007258455.2 Sequoia sempervirens
AAGGTCAAAAATTTTGAAAACCGGTGTAAACCACCGCGATCAGCATCCTTCAGGCTATCTGCTGGTAAAATTTAAAGACAAACGGAGCACTTACTATTTATAGTAAGTCATTTTGGAAACAAGCTAAAAATAGCAAATCAGTTGCATGCGCCGATGTCAGCGGGCAGGTCACGTGGTGAGGAGCACGCCATTCAAATTTCAAGTCAATCGGAGCAGTGGAGCTATCAGAAACAAGCAGCTACTATTTATAGCAAATCACATTCAGAAATGGGCTAAAAATAGCAAGCCAACTAAAAATAGAAGTGTTAATAGGTTGATGAAGCTGTGAGGATCCAACGTTCAAAATTTCAAATCATTCTGAGCTTCAGAAGTATGAAAATCAAGAGACTTACTATAAATAGCAAGACGACGTGAAATTGGCAGAAGTCGGGAAAAATGGCTAAGGTGTGAGTCTCATCCTGCAACACCCTTGAAATGCACCCAAAGAAGAAGAAGCTGGCAGTGGCTGAGAAAATTTCCAAGTCTGGAGTTTATCCTGCTGGACATGTAAAATGCGCCCAAGGAAGAACAAGGTGTTAGAAAATTTCTAAGTTAGAAGTGTTGATCTCATCCTACAGCTACCTCCATATGCGCCCTCAAGCCAAGCATGAAAAAATTCTAAGTATAAGACTTCATCCTGCACCACTAGCAAAATGCGCCCATGCAACAGTAAAGTCAAGGAAGGTCAAAGATGCTCATCCTTCTCCACACCTCAAATGTGCCCAAAGAAAAATAAGAAGATAAAAAAATTCTAAGTGTTGAAGTTATCCTCCTCACCCATCAAAATGCGCCCATGCAGCAAATGGTCAAAGAAGTCAACAGTTTTCATCCTTCATGAGGTGCAAAATGCGCCCAAATCAAGGCATATGAGGACAAAAATAAGAAAAGGTCAAAGAGTCAACAAAGTTTATCCTTCACCATAGGCAAAATGCGCCCACTTCCAGCTAGTGGCATGCAAAATAAATTCTAAGTGTCAAGGCTTCATCCACCTCCATAGGTGAAATGCGCCCAAACATGCTGAGAAGATGACAAAAAGTTGACTTTCTCTTCCCCCCTTTGAATGCGCCCAAATAGAGGCATGTGAAGACAAAAGGTAAGAAGCTCAAGGGTCATCTTTCATATCATGCAAAATGCGCCTATTTTTGAGAAGTCACAAGTCAAAGCAAGGACATTGAAAACTTTTATTCCTCCAATCTTGCTATATGCGCCTATGTTTGATAAATCAAGAAGCCAAGGCTAGGCGTTAGAGATGTGTTATTCTCCTCTACATGTGATATGTGCCCAAGTAAAATACAAGGTGGTGAAAACAAAGTTGATCCTAGGCGTTGGAAGTGGAGATGAAATATTGCCAAGGCGTGGAAAATGAAATATTGCTAGGCGTGGTGAAGTTGAATATTCACCTTCAAGTATGAAGTGCGCCTAAGATTTAAATGGAGAATAATGCCAGGTGATAAAATAATATGCTAGGCGTTGGAAATTGCCAGGTGAGGAATAAAATATAGAAGGCGTTGGAATTTAAATCTTCCACGATGTGCTTTCAAGAAAAATTTCTAAGTGAGTTGAAACATAAAAAATTTTCTCACCACAGGAGGATGAAATAAAATTTTCTAGGGCAAAATTTTCATAAGTGCCGAGTGATTCAAAAATTTTCTAAGGCAAAAAATGTTCTTCCTTAGGAAAAACGCCTAAGTCTGGCGAAGTGATGAAATTTCTTAAGCCATGAATGGATTGCCAGTGAAGAAGTCCGATGATGCCAGCTGCACAAGGTCAACAAAAATATTTCTCAAGTCAGAGCAACAGGATTTTCACAGATATGAAGAACGGAATCAAATTTGTTAAAAAAATTATTTTTTTTCAAGGTGCAAAATTCAAGAAAATTAAATGAACCCGTTCGTTGTGCACCCATGAGTTCGACGTGTTCTGAAGGAAATTTTCTTCTGGGTATTGAAGATTATCGATGAGGAGTTGATTTTAAAATCTTCCATGCTTCGCTGCAGCCTTCAGGATGAAAACTTTGATGGGCACTAGATTAATGAGTTTTCCTAAGGGAAATTTGAAAACTTTCTAAGGCAAAATGAAGAAAATGTGTTTTCAAGGTGAAATACTCCAGACGATGAATTTGAAAGGAACTGCCTAGGTGAATTTGCTCAAGCTCTTCGTGAAGATAATTTTCCTGAGCCAGAGATGAATGAGATCAAAATTGCGAACACCTCAGCTGGAAAAGTAAAGGGGAATACAGTTGAAGTCAAGATGTTGGAAAATCATGAAGAAAGCAAAGTTGTGCTAGAGGAAAACGATGAACTCTTGGAAGTTAAAGCGCGAAAATCCTGGTAAGTAAGTTGAATTTATATTATGAAATGTTCTAATACCCTTCTCCTTGCTTGTTTTGCAGGAGGAACGTCGAGACCAAGCGATGATGATTTAAAGTGATGAAGAAAACAATCCAAGATGACATTTCGGCCTCGAAGGAAGAAAAGTTGCGAAAAATGGCTAAGTGTTGAGACTTAGTATAACTCAAGTGACAAAGAAGAAGTTGAAGAACAACGTCAAGAAGAAGATCGAGAACAGTGTGAATGCGTCTACAAACGGGAATCTTCTAGAAGGATGGTGGCCATTAATTGCTCATTTATTGCCCCACTTTCCATTATGGCGGTTTTTAGGGCGAATCTTGTTTAGGGCTGAGGTGGCACAATCTGGGCCATCCAGCCGATTGTAATCTGAGCCGTCCGTTGGACTTGGCCAACTATAAAAGGGGGAGTCCCCCTCATTTGTATCTCATTAGAGAATTAGATCAGAGTTAGGATAGCAGAGAAGGAGTAGAGAGCAATTAGATAGTTGATAGTATAGATTGAAAAGGAAGGAAAGTCTTCCCATTGAATACTTTGTAAGAAGTTGTCATGAATGCTTTCATAATAAAAGAATTTTTCATTGATGGTGATTTCTTTTTGTTATGAGTAGTTGTTGAGGCTTCTTCGTCCTTCCAATTCACGTAGCTTAAAGTAAAGTAGATTTCATTTCATGCAAGTACTTAGTAATTGTGGAATGTGGTGCTCGATTTGAACAAGACTTCGCTTGTCCATACCACTAGCGGGCTCGCTGACGGTGGGTTCGCCTTGCGTGGTCAACTGGAACTTTGTGAAACTTAACTTCGATTATGGTTTATATGTTGGCATGCGTCGTTGTGATGGTGTCTTCATGCTAGATCGTGATGTGAACATCTTGAGTCACTCCTCTGAAGATTGCACCCGCCCGCGGAAGTTGTCCGAAGTGAGGCAAAACGGAGCTTGGTTGAAGCTTGTGAGAATTGATCGCCATGTCCCACACCTTAGAGTAGATTAGAACTTCTTAGGCCCTACACCCTTTAAATTCAGTTCACTTCTGGTTAGAATTAGGAAACTCGTGCTCACTTGCCAAATCATTTGAATTACACGAAAGCCCTTAGTCTACTGTCTGTTGTCAGCTGTCGAACAATTGTGTAAGTCCCCTTGAAATACTAGCAATATCACATCAAGCCAACCGAGACTATTCGCACTAAAGGAACCTTGGAGTTAAATGTATGATCTATCTCGCAATCTTAGCATACAGGAAACTTTGTTCAAGAGAGGATAGGGTATCTGTTGGGAAACTTTATTCTGTGTTGGTGTAGTCGCAAAAACCACGTTAACAGATGGCTGAAGCAAACAGAGGAGCGACTGGCAAAGATACTCATGCTGAATCCAGCAAGGCAAATGCATCCAGGCAGGCTGTGATTAAGAAATTGAGCACGTCTTTCTTGACGGAGTCGAAGTTTTCTTCAAAGTTGGGGAGGTTGGCTGATACAAATCTTGGCTCTTTTAATTTGGAGGCTTTCAGAAGACAAATGTTGGGGATAGGAGGCCATCATCCATCAGTTATTTCGCACAATATTGTCAAAAGTGGAACAATATTGTCAAAAGTGGACTTTATGCAGCTGCTGGTTTTCCACCAGCAATTTATTGCCCAAAGCTAATTATGGAATGCGCTAATTGTTACAACTCAGAGTGAAGAACTATTGTTTCACCCGATGGCAAGTTGTTTTCCAACCTCATGCCTGGGGCTATTGGAGAAGCATTTGGAATTCCTGCCTATGAGAAGATGGTTTACAAGAAGAGAGAAAGAGCTGAAAAAATGTATGCTTCTACATTTGAAAGGTTTGCTGATATGATAAACTCCCGTTGGATGAACAAGCCTAAGCCAACTCGCACAAAGCTGCCAAAATAGATAATTTCAGATGACTTGAAGCAGGAATTTTGTGACCTTATTATGATGCTCAACAAAGTTGGAGGGAGCCCCCAATCATTCATCTTTGAGCCATGGATGTTTTACTACATCAACATTGTGTTGGAGGGCAAAGAACATGTTGACTGGGCGGTGATGATCAGCGACAATTTGCATGAACAACTCAAAAGTTTGAGGAGAACGGGGACATTTTATATGAGCTCATATGTCATCTATATGCTGGCTTGAATGACGAAGTACAGAGGGATATCATACAAGGAGCCGATTGGGTGTGGGTTCTCAACAATTCAAGATTCATGAAGCTTGTCCGTAGTTGCATTTGACAAGCACTTCTCACTACAAAAGAGTCAATGATGCCTTCACGATGCATATAACGAGGACTCTTCAGCAAAGAACTCATCACAGAATATCAAAGGAAGCTCAAGAGTTGATTGAGAGGTACGGATGTTGGTTCATCCAATTTCCGAAGTTCACTTACATTAGGCTATAGGGGTTTTCATCTTATCCATACAGATTGTCCTGATACCCCACAAACAAAATTTTAATGCTAGAGATATCTAGGCAGCTCATTGCCTACGATAAGATTCAGAAGAAGAAGAAAAAAGAACTTGACTTCCCTATCATCATGGGAAATTCAGATGAAGTTTGTCCTACACTGCAGGCAGCCAAGGAAGCAGAAAATGAGCTTCAATTTTTCCACCTCTCTTATCATACTAGCAGGCAGCATTATGATCCTCATAGAAATATCAGATGGATATTGGCTGAGGAATTTAGACATAAGGCGCACATTGAAGATTTATGGGCAAGTGCGTTGGATGATGCTAAAGTGAGGAGAAGGATGTTTTCGAGGATACCATTGAGCATGATTAGGGAATGTGAAATTGTTCCGGTTCCAGACCAGGTAGATGAAGATATGAATATTATGCAGGATGATTATGAGACAGTGAGGAATACACCACTCCCACTTTCGGATTGGTCGGAGCCAAAGATTACAGATTTGGATACGCTTTGCATACCAGTCTTGACATTCACAAGAGGTTGGGTGGAGAGGCATGTGAATAGGCTTAAGGGCAGGTCAATTCCTCTTATAATTTAATGGGAGATCATAGGCCGCCAACTATTAGGAAAAAGAAGCAAGTTGCTTGAGCTCTGGAGCCACGAAGAAAAGAGTCAGTCCAGCCGGAGCCTCAAAGAGTTGAGGAGGCATCACATACACCATTGAGGACTCACTCTTCGAGTGTCCAGGAAGTTTCACTGTTTGCAGATCAGAGAGCGAGGTTGAATGAAGAACATGAATTATAGGAGGAAAATTAGCCACCTCGTAGGGAGTCTGTTGGCCAGAGTGTCAACGCACCTATAAGAGAGAACCAGCAGGAAGAGGACGAAGAAACGGCCACGAATACTCGCTTCCAGCATGAGATTGATGCAGCATTAGAGGATGACACTACTACAGGGCAAGAGGCCCAAGGTTCGGGAGATACTCAGCCTATAGAGATTAATGAGCCTCGTCAGAATGATGATAGAGGAGAAGTTTGTGAAGAGGAAGCAAGGGATGAGCAACCATTCCTTATTTCTGACTTGCAGCCGGTGGTGCCGGATTGGCTAAGGGACAGGATGAGAAGGGACCCCATTGAAGAAACCGATCCAGCAATTGAGATGGAAGAATTTCTGAGTAGGATCAGTGCACCTCCAACAAAGAAGAAGGCTAGAAAGTTCTCAAAGATTTCAACAGATGAAGATGGCTCTCGCACGCTTCACGTGGTTGTGCCTAGGGTTGAGTGCGATCGAGATGAGGCTGTTCCGGAGAACTATGTGATCACTACCATGGATTTGGACCGCCCTACTGGAGCACAGATAATTGAGTGTGATAACTCCTACTAGGCACTCAAGGACAGGTTGCTTTGAACTGAAGGCAAGTATAAAAGATTGAAGGAGCACAAAACATTGATTGGCTATGTACAACACTTGTCTCGTCCTTGTAGGAAAGAGAATCCATCAATTGAGCTCCCATCCGAGTTTCCTAGAGAATCAATTAGTGGCTTGGAGGACTTGAGGAGGATGGCACAGGAGGTGGATAAATGGGTTGCTAATGTTCACACCGAAACCGAAAAGTTTATGGAAGATCTTGCTCATTCTTATCAGCTGGCCTCTGGCATTATGGCACGAGTGGATGTAGTTGATCAAGCTTGGGGTGAGGCTCACATCTATCAGAACAAGGTTGTTGTCCGTCTAGAGGCTTTGATGCATACGCCACTGCATACTTTGGTTGAGGGAGGCGTGATTCAGGAAGGTGACAAGTATGACTTTACTGGCTGGTATTCTTCAATGGTCACAGGCCGAGGTTTCTTTGACGCAGCACGGGCAGATTCGGTTAGAGTCAGAAAGGCCATGGGGAATATTATGGATGGAGTCCTAAACACGGTTGAGGCTATCTTTGCTGGGAGATTGACTTCTGAGGAGGTGACTGCAGTTGGTTTGAAGAGTAGATTGGGGCCTTTCTTTTCTGAGGTGAAGGCTTTTGTGAAGGATGATTTTGAAAATACCTCGACCTTCTCCAGCCTTATTCAGAGTACTCAGGATGCCTTGACCACTTGGAGGAAGTCTTGCACTCGGCATGGACAGATGGTAACAGTACTTGAGTTTCAGCTTGATCACATCCTTCCTATTTCGGTTTAGGAAGTTGAAGTAGTGCTGGCCAGATTCGTTGACTTTGCAGTTAAGGAGAAGGAGAATGGAAACGCCCTTCTAGATGATGATCTTCTGGAAGATGATGGTGGGCATTAATTGTCCATGATGTTTTGGGAATGAGTGAGAATCTTTTTAGCTCATTTATTGCCCCATTCTTCTTTGTGGCAGTTTTTAGGGTGAATCTTGTTTAGGGCTGAGGTGGCACGATCAAGGCCATCCATCTGATTGTAATCTGAGCCGTCCATTGGACTTGGCCAACTATATAAAGGGGCATCCCCCCTCATTTGTAATTCATTAGATCATTAGACATAGAGAGACTGTTAGGAGATAGAGCATAGATAGACAGTTAGCATAGTTTGATAGCATAGCATAGTTTGAAGAGGAAGGAAAGTTTTCTCATTGAATACTTTGTAAGAAGTTGTTGTGAACACTTTCATAATAAAAGAGTTTTCATTGATGGTGATTTCTTCTTTTGTTGTGAGTAGCTAGCAAGGCTCCTTCGTCCTTCCGAATCACTTAGCATTTTAAAGTAGAGCTTAAAGTAGAATAAATTTTGTTTCATGTACTTAGATTGTTGTGGAATGCGGTGTCTAATCTAAGCAATCTTCGTTTAAATCCATACCACTAGCGAGCTTACTGATGGTAAGTTTTCCTTGCGTGGTCGACTGGAACGTTTCAAACTTAACTTCAATTATGATTGGCATGTTTATATGCGTCGTCGTGATGGTATTTACATGTTGAATTGTAATTTGAATATCCTTAGCCACTCCCTTGAACAAGTAAGTAGGGAACCACCTTTCGGAGAAGGTGGGCTCCTCTTATGTCCTCCATTGCTGGAAGGACCACTCTCCACCTTATGCTTCGTCGGAGGAGGCGAATTCCCCACAAACGAGGCAAGAGGTGTGGAGGAAGAGGAGGAGAGAACTGCAGTAGATACGATCGAGGTGTTCGTCATATCTATGGGTTTTGGAAATGGCTGGACATCCGAGAGGGACATCAGCAAAGGCGGCTCCACCGAAGGAGCAATGAACACTTGCACCTTTTTATGGTCAGGCGCATTCGTACTGCAGCAAAAGCTGAAAGCGATACAGAGCTAGTTTGAATAGAAGCAGAGGAAGGAGAGAGGAAGACGCGGCAGGATCCCTGATATAGGGGCGGTCGTCTCTTCTCCCTTCCTTTGTAAGGCGACTTGCTTGACCACGACAGCTTTTCATCGACGCTTGTGCTCACGAGCAAGGTGGTTTTTGTGACTCTTGGAACCAGAGGCCGGATGCTGTGAAAGGGCAGAAGACTCTTGTTCAACCATGGGAGCATCCTCTACAACCGTTTCCGGCAGAGGAACAGACTCCTGAATAGGAGCAGGAGGAGCAGGTTGAGAAACAACAGAGGGAGTTGGCTCAAGTTCCTCGGCAGGGGGCCTCTTCCCACTTACTGCTTTGGGAGCAAGAGCAGTAGGAGGCCGTGGAGGTCGAGACAAAGAGGACTCTCCATGGGGACTGTTGTCACCTGGATTTTGCACCCTGTTGAATGTAAAACTCAACAATCTAGTGCAACATGGGAAGACCTCTAAAGTTGTGGGTCACTTGCAAACAGAGGTTAACCTCCAAAGAAGGCTGGCTTCCTTTGGTGTCACCTAACTACTGATTTCAGAAGGAAAAGGGAGAAGGATAATGCATAAAAATGAAAATTAAATCCTATGGTGATGCACCAAAATGACAGTAACAATGAGATACTTTGATTACACTTGAATACTGATGATGAACATAAGATTACACATCAAATCTGTATAAGCTATGCATTAATATGTTACAACAGGTTTGATTCACACACTTTTTCCAGAGAGAAAAATAATTTTTACAGACTAGAATCTATATGTGATTATGTAAACACAGTTTGTGATTTGTATAATGATGCTTTTGCAAAGGAAGGCATGAAAACACAAGATAAAGTCATGAAGGAATAAAAGAAATTCACAAAATAACTTGATTATGAACCTGAAATGCACAACACTCTGCAAGAACAAGATGGAAATCTGAACATCAATAGTCACCAAGGCAAACTTTATATATCATGCTCCAAAATGAGTTACAGAATTTTGCTAGTTTGAGAGAGGACTATAGAAGTCACAGACTTTTGAAAAGCATCTAGGAGAACTCCTCTCCAAAGAGGCAAAAATGCCTAATATACAAAAATGTGTCAGCCCCTAGGGCTTACCAAATATCAGACTTCAGAAAAATCTCCCCTAGATCTTTCGAATGGAGTTAATGTTGCCTTTAAGTGTGCCCCTGTTGTCCATGTCGATGAAGAGTCGTTTCCAGGAGAAGCCTTCAGATCTTTTGCAGCTACCGCATTCACTTCTGGTCCTCGTGTCCACCTTTGAATCCCTTGTCGAGCTGCTTTGAATGCTTCAGAGCTCAGAGCCGATCCACGTCGCCTTCACCCTGTTGATCTTCTTGGCACTAGTCAAGCTGCCAACGATCCGCCTGTAGCTCCCTCTGATTGGTCAAACGGATGCCACATAGATTCTTCGGGTGGTCAAAAGTTCTCTCTGCAGAATCGCATATCGGCGAGACACTAATCGTGTCTCCCCGATGCAATTATACCTTCCTGCAACTATCGGCATAACGCATGACGATCGGCAAGACCACATAGCGAGTTACAAAAGTCATATCAATATTACTGAAACCATTGGCGAGACAATCATTTTCGGCCAGACAACATGGCGAGCCCTCAGGAGTCATACCGATGTCACCATCTCATTGCCTAGTCATCCGCATTCGGCTAGAGCTCCTTGATGTCACCCCGAACGCATTCCGCTCTACCCGAGCTCAACACTTATTTCGGTGAGACATCCATGTGTCGGTGAGACATCTTGGCGAAGTCATCTTGTTCTAGTGAGGGCCCATCCTCCTGTGCTCAACGGTCGGTGAGACTCATCGGGTCGGTGAGACATCTTCCCGAACTCTAAATATTACACCAAAAGCACCCTTTGTCGGCAGGACCTCTTGCTATCGGTGAGACCTTTTATCGATGACGCATCCCCTCGTCGAGCTCAATTTCCCTGTCGGGGAGACTTTTCTATATCGGCAAGACCTTTTAGCGAAGCCCCCACACATACGCCGAAGGCATCCTACTTCGATGAGACTTCACCGGATCGGCGAGTCATCTGGCTGACGACAGCTGCTTCCTAGTTGTAGCGAAAACTCACCCGATGACATCCCTTTCGTCAAGACTCTCATAAGTCGCCGAGACATTTCCCCGAAACGACTCTATTTCCCCGAGTGCAGATTTCTTCCTTTCGGCAAGACCACACCCCGTCGGCCAGACCTCATGGCGATAATGCCTCCATTCAGCGAGGCCCCTTCTAGTCGGCGAGACATCTGGAAGGTCTTGGCGACTCTCTCTCCTTAGAGGATTTTCATGCCGAACTTGACTAAGGAAGGCTCTCCAACTGAGTTCCCTGTGACCTAGCATCAGATGTATAATTTAACCCCTGATGCAAATGTCCCATCTGGCCTTCTTGGACATCTGAAACACAATTTGTCCTGCTTGATTGAGCCCATAGGTGAAAATTGGGCAATATTTATGTTGACCTTTGCTGGATGTTTTCCTGCTAAATATGAAAAACCAGTAGCCAAAACTTGTCCATTGGGCATGGAGTCGTTAGGAAAACATCAGAAAAGAAAAACAAAAACAGTTCGCACATGGCTGCAACTCGCTTGAGACTCATAGAACACAATAGGTTGCCAAAACAACAAACAGGAGAAACTGAAAAGAAGCTATTTACCATGCTGGAACAACACTTAGGGAAAGAAAACAACAATCGAGCTAACATTCAGAAGCACTTGCTAAAAAATAAAACCTAACCTAATATGTACAATGGAGGAGCCTGCCAAACCTCAAAACAAGGCTTGAGGTGTATCCCATTGACTGGGATAGGAAGCACTTCACCCTCAGTTGTGGCCAGTTGGTAAGCATTGTGTTTTTTGCAGTCTTTGATAACAAATGGACCTGTCCACATGTTGTCAAACTTGGTGTGCTGGCCGGGTTTGCTTTTCAGAACATCCCATTTGAGAACAATATCACCCTCTTTAAAATTTCTGGTTGTAGCTTTCTTATCAAATGTTTTCTTTGTTTGGAGCTAATGATACTCCAAAGCTTTCATTGCTTTGTCTCTTGATTCTTCGAGTTCCATGAGCTCTGCATATCTCACGGACATTGGGTCCTGTCCCTCAAACATCTCCAATTGGTGAACAATGTCTAGAGCTGGAAATTCGACAGATAGAGGTAATCTAGCCTCTTTACCATAGACTAACATGTATGGTGAATTACCAATAGACCTCTTAGGAGTCACTCTGTCTACCCAAAGTGCATACATTAAATTAATGTGCCAGGTCCTTTGATTACCCTCCATTGTTCTTTTAATAATCCTGATGAGATTTTTGTTCGTGCTTTCAGCTAAACCATTACCCCGAGGGTAATAATTTGAAGATGTATTCAAATGAATGCCATGTTTAACAGCCCAATCAGTTAATCTTAATCCCACAAATGCAAGAGCATTATCAAATATGATAGAGACAGGAACCCCAAATCTGGTTACTATATCCTCATAGAAATTCAATATAGAAGATTCATTTGCCTCTTTTAATGCAACCGCCTCTGTCCATCGTGTAAAATAGTCAGTGGCTATAAGTACCCACTTGTGACCAGCACTGGAAGGTGGATTTATTGGCCCAATGAAGTCAATGCCCCATCTCATGAAGGGCTGATGTACCTGAATTGGATGTAGAGGCATAGCAGGCAGCCTTTCTTTTCCTACAAAAAGAGCACACTTCACACATTTCTTTGACCATGCATATGTATCTTTAAATAAGCTGGGCCAGTAGTAACCAGCTCTCATTATCTTCCATGCAGTAGTTATGGGAGCAAAGTGACCTCCTGCAGCTCCATCGTGAAACTCATGAAGTACCTTCTCAATCTGATCACTGTGAATACATCTTAAGAGAACACCATTCAGATATTTTTTGAAAAGAACATTGTTCACCAATACATATGGTATGGACTGCAGTCTAAAGTATCTTCGTTTAGGTCTCTCTAAACCTGGTGGACACTCACCAGTTTGTAAAAAATGGGTCATGTCTTGAACCCAATTAGTCGTTATCACAGGCACACCATCTTGAGCATTCTAAGACTCATTTGCATTAGCAAAAACATCCTTTTCCAATTCATTTTCACTGCTTGACCCTGTAGCAAGCTGTTCACAGAGACCTTTACCTCTAACCAATTTGGTAATCCTGATATCCACATCATATTCCATAACCTTAGTGATCCACCCTGCTCTTTTTTCATTCAGATCTTTGCTCAGCAGAAATTCCTTGACACTTGGGTGTGCAACCATGACATGAATTTTATTATTAGAGATTAAAGGCTTGAATTTTTTAAGGCTTCTTATGATGGCGAGAACATGCTTCTCCACAAAGGAATACTTTTGTTCATAATCAGCCATACCTTGACTGAAAAAGGCTACTGGCTGCTCTAAATTTTCTTCATTTTTTTGCACTAACATTGTAGAAATGTTACTTGTGCTACCATAAGCATACAAAATAAAATCTTTAGAAAAATTGGGATTTACTAGCGTAGGAGCTGCTGCTAAGGCCTCCTTAATTGTCTCAAAATTGTTCTTGGCATCTTTTGTCCAACTGAAAACTGCATTTTTCTTTAACATAGCTGTTAAAGGCTATAACAGGTTTGCGACATCAGGGATGAACCTTCTCAGAAAGTTGATTTGGCCCAAAAAGCTCTGCAAACCCTTCTTGTGATTGGGTAATGGCAACTCAAGTATGGCTTTGACTCTTTCAAGGTCAATAGTAATTCCTTGCTTTGACACTATGTGTCCTAATAATTTCCCTTAATGAACAACAAAGATACTCTTTTTCGGATTGAGAGAAATACCAAACTCTCTGCATTTTTCAAAAACTTGCTTAAGGTGTGACAAATGTTCATCAACGTTCTTAGAATAAACTGTAATGTCATCTAAATAAATTAGCATAATCTTATTAATCAAACTTTGAAACGCCATATCCATGGCCCTCTGAAACGTGGCACCAGCGTTAGATAAACCAAAAGGCATCCTTTTGTATGCCATGGTGCCCCACTTAGTTGTAAAAACAGTTTTGAACTGATCCTCCTTTTTAACCAGCACCTGATTATAGCCCGAAAAACCATATAACAAGGAAAATCTTTCAGAACCAGCAACTACTTGTAAGATTTGTTCCATGGAGGGCAGCGGGTAGTGATCTTTCAAAGATGCTCGGTTAAGATCCCTAAAGTCTACACAAAGTTTTATTTCACCATTTTTCTTCCTAACTGGCACAAGGTTAGAAACCCATGAAGTGTGTTTAATAGGAAAGACCATAGTTGGAAGACTCGCCCCAAAGAAAAACTCGCCAAGCCAAACATTGGAGAGTTTTTTAAAACTCGCCAAAAACTCGAAAAAACTCGGAAACTTTAAAAAAAAAATTATTATTTTTTTTAAATTTTTTAAACTCGAGTTTTTCGAAAAACTTGGCAAAAACTCTTGAGTTTTTTGGAAAAACTCGAAAAAACTCGTCCTCGCGAGTTAAACTCAAAAAAACTCGTTTTTAAAAAAAAACTCACGAGTTTTTGAAAACTTGCCGAGTTTTCTGCGAGTCTGCCAACTATGGGAAAGACGATACCCCCCTCAACTAGTTTGGTCAGCTCTTTAATCATTAAGGGCTCAAGCTTAGGATTCGAGGGCCTTTGTTTTTGCCTTACTGGCTTGGCATTAGGTTCTAACTCAATTGTGTGCTGAGCAATATGGGGATCAAAACCTTTCAAATCTGAGTATTCCCAAGCAAACACATCATAAAATTCTTGGCATAAGGCAACAAAAGATTGTTTACCTTCAGGTGAACAAATTTTACCTATCTTAAGGAGTTTACCTTTGAAAATCTCCAGTTCTTCATAATGTTCTTCCTTGATTTGCAAGCCAGCTTTACCCTTTTTAAGCTGATCGTCAGTACTGAAAATCGACTCTAAGGTAACAAGACCTTTGGTTAACTTGTTTGTCCTTAGCTGTATGACTTGATCATCATACTGTTGCTTAAGTTTTGCTTGATTCACCATGGAGAACTGATCTTCTTCGAGCAAAAAGGAAAGAATCTGTTCATCACTGTCAAAAACCTGCCAGTGAATGTTGTTATCACGAATTGATGGCGTGACTACAACTTTCACACACTGTTGTACTTTCTCTTTTCTAATGTCACCTGGAATATCAAACTGTGCTCCAATGGTTGCAAGCCTATCAGCATGTTTGTTCTGGTTCCTTGGAATAGATACTAAGTTAAAGGCATCAAATTCCTCGATCATATTCCACACTCTGTTTCTATAAGACTTTAGTGTGTCGTTTTTAGCAACATTTAGGCCTCTTATTTGATTGACAATTAGCTCACTGTCCCCATAAACTTTCAAGCGGGTTATTCCTCTTTTCCTTGCCCACTCAAGACCTTGAACAAGGCCCTCATACTCAGCAGTGTTATTAGAGCACGCAAAAGCAAAACGGAATGCAGAATAATACCTGTCACCCTGCAGAGATACAAGCATTGCACCTCCTCCAGCTCCAGTTTTGCTCCTAGAACCATCAAAATGCATCTCCCATAATTCGTTCTGCTGCTCAAACTGACTTTCTGCACTTCTTTCAAGATTTGGCATTTCTGTCCCAACTTCATGCAATACATAATTGCCCAGACCAACATCCTGAATAAACTCATTTGGATTATAAATCACGTTCTCAACTGCCCATTCATTCAGGAGTACCTCAGGTACACTCACAGCTTGTAACTCTTGTGCTGAAGCCAGTTCAGTATCCTCTAAAACAACAGAATTAACATTTATAGCAGATGGCACATAAGGTTCAATGTGATCCTTGGCAAGGGACTCAGAAGTTTTAGTTACCTTAGTACCATACCTGGTCCTAAAAAGCATATGGGACCAATCTGAAGATAAATACCCACCAATTTTAGCTGTGAAGTCTCTAGACAGGCAAAAAGCAAAAAATAGAGGCAAATCTATGACAAACACATCTTGCGGGATTGAAAAATTAGGACAGGCATGTAGCGTGAGATTCAGATTTTTAATAACACCTATAGTGTTTACTATTGTCCCATCCAATTGAAGTACTCGCTTTTCTAATGGCTGGTATTGTAAACCTAACTAGTCTGCATTCTTTTTTGGCATTACCGAACTGCTAGCCCCGCTATCAACCATGCAATTGTGCACCAATTTATTCCCCACTATTAAGGAAACATAGAAAGGAGGGGGCTTGACACCATTACTTTGCTGTGTGGTACTATCCAAGAGCACATTGGTTAAAACTGACCTTGTTTGGCCTATAGAGACTTCATTTTGAAAATTCGCACTAACTGGATTTGATAAAGCTGACTGTAACAAGTTCATTTGGCCAAGGATTGCTAAAGAATCCCACATTGAAATTGAAACATTCATTTTTTTCATACTTTCAACAATGTTGAAAGGTGCAGATATTTTTACCTTTGGCTGTGTCTTTACAACAGCATGGTCAGGTTGCACTTGACTTGCGGATGAAGCATGTAAAGGCTGCTACTTACTAGTGTCATGACCTCGCTGCAAAATGTGTGGTACTTGATGATTTGATGGACCAACAACTCCCTTATCTTTATTTGTTGCTTGTTCGATCTCAAAAGCCCTCTTCTTGGCTCTAGTATTAGCAGCAATAGATGTGTCATCCTGGTTCACTCCACAAAATTCCTCTCTCTGCCAATTCAGGAGAGTTGAATCATTTGCAAGTTGATCTTGCTCTTGTGAATACCCTTCCTTAGGAAAATCTTGCACACCTACAGTATTTTGCACCATAAGAGCTTGGTTGATATTGCCATTAGAACACGTAGCTTGATTATGTGGCTGATTACACGGATAACACCATTCATAATTCGTAGCCAAATTGTTTTGAACAGGGACAAGCTCTTTGACAGCACTAATTGGAGTTGGATTATAGGCCTGAAAAGGTCTTGTAGCAATATTTTGTCTTGGGCCTTGGTAATTACCTTGATACTGCTGTCTATTCCCTCGGAATTGCTGTTGTTGACCTTGAAAAGGCTGACTTGAGGCCTGATTCTGCTGCTGATAAGGCCTAGTATAGGACTGTTGTTTTTCCAAGTTCACCAACTTGTTACCAAAAGTCTATAACAGACTTTTGATCTCTTGTAACTCCTCAGATGTTCCTGAAACAACACTTTCTTGTTTAACAACGACTGGAACAACAACTGGCAACGTTGGTACAGCTGGTAGAGGTGTAAAAGGAGGTACCTACAAAGGCGTATTAGATTGTATATCTGGAAAAATAGGCATTGGTGGCCTAGGGGCAATTTTTCCTGCCTGAATCAAATAGTTTTCTGCCCTGATTGCCACTTCATAAGCACCTGGCAAAGATTCGCCACCCATTGACTGTCATGACCGCTATTTCACTGTTCAAAGCTTTAAGAAAGTATAAAAAAGCATGCTCAAGAGATGGCCTCACTGTTACAGGAATTCGAAACCAAGTCCTCTGGAATCAAAAATTAAAATCTGTCATTTGCTCTTGAGGAGCTCTTTTTATAGTTGTCAACTGTTCCACTAGAGACAAGTGATCAAATTAACCAAAATCATCCCATGTTGCAATAGAGTTTACTGGTAAACTCCGATACCATTGTAAAGCCTTACCCTTAAGAGATGCAGCAAGCAGTCTTATAGCTACATCTTCATGAGTTATGTGATGTACTCCACATAACGAAGCTACATCCCTTATGTGCTCAACAAGGGTAGTCTGATCTTCCCCAGTGAAGATTGATAAATTCTTTAAGGCAGCCATTGGTATATCGTTGTGTTTGGCCAAATTTAATGGACTACCTCCATCGAATGGCACAAAAGGTTGATTTCTGGGAGCAGCCATTAGAGGTGGCTGAGGTGGGTTTATTTGCACTCTAGGAAAATTAGAGGATGGGACAGCAATATGAGATCTCAGAAATGGAGTAGATTTGGCTCTTCTCGAATAAACAAATTTTATCCTTGGCCTCTCTGTTGCTCTGCCTTGTCTCCTCGGTGGTGATAGTTGCAAATATTCAAAAGGGGACAAGCTGCTCCTTGTCTAAACTCTTCTCATAAACTGTAGAAGGTGCTGATTCTGAAGTTCTTTCTCTCTACGGAGTCGCCAAGTATGCACAAATGACTTCTGTAAAGTCTAGAACTCGCTGGTTGCATACTAAACCAACAGTATTACGAGGAACTGGTCCCACCGAGCGTGCCAGAAACTGTTGTCACCTGGATTTTGCACCCTATTGAATGTAAAACTCAATAATCCAGTGCAACATGGGAAGACCTCTAAAGTTGTGGGTCACTTGCAAACAGAGGTCAACCTCCGGAGAAGGCTGGCTTCCTTTGGTGTCACCTAACTACTGATCTTAGAAGGAAAAGGGAGAAGGATAATGCATAAAAATGAAAATTAAATCCTATGGTGATGCACCAAAATGACAGGAACAATGAGATACTTTGATTACACTTGAATACTGATGATGAACATAAGATT
Source organism: Sequoia sempervirens (assembly GCA_007258455.2). NCBI lineage: Eukaryota > Viridiplantae > Streptophyta > Pinopsida > Cupressales > Cupressaceae > Sequoia > Sequoia sempervirens. Next base: position 196,440 of record VDFB02059970.1, read on the forward strand.
ACACATCAAATCTGTATAAGCTATGCATTAATATGTCACAACACGTTTGATTCACACACTTTTTCCAGAGAGAAAATTAATTTTTACAGACTAGAATCCATATGTGATTATGTAAACATAGTTTGTGATTTGTATAATGATGCTTTTGCAAAGGCATGAAAACACAAGATAAAGTCATGAAGGAATAAAAGAAATTCACAAAATAACTTGATTATGAGCCTGAAATGCACAACACTCTGCAAGAACAAGATGGAAATCTGAACATCAATAGTCACCAAGGCAAACTTATATATCATGCTCCAAAATGAGTTACAGAATTTTGCTAATCTGAGAGAGGACTGTAGAAGTCACAGACTTTCGAAAAGCATCTAGGAGAACTCCTCTCCAAAGAGGCAAAAATGCCTAATATACAAAAATGTGTCGGCCCCTAGGGCTTACAAAATATCAAACTTCAGAAAAATCTCCCCTAGATCTTTCGAATGGAGTTAATGCTGCCTTTAAGTGTGCTCCTGCTGTCCATGTCGGTGAAGATTCGTTTCCAAGAGAAGCCTTCAGATCTTTTGCAGTTACCGCATTCACTTCTGGTCCTCGTGTCCACCTTTGAATCCCTTGTCGAGCTGCTTTGAATGCTTCAAAGCTCAGAGCCGATCCACGTTGCCTTCACCCTGTTGATCTTCTTGGCACTAGTCAAGCTGCCAATGATCCACCTGTAGCTCCCTCTGATTGGTCGAACGGATGCCACATAGATTCTTCGGGTGGTCAAAAGTTCTCTTTGCAGAATTGCATATCGGCGAGACACTAATCGTGTCTCCCCGATGCGATTATACCTTCCTGCAACTATCGGCATAACACATGATGATCGGCAAGACCACATAGCGAGTTACAAAAGTCATATCAATATTACTGAAACCATCGGCGAGAATCATTTTCGGCCAGACAACATGGCAAGCCCTCAGGAGTCATACCGATGTCACCATCTCATTGCCTAGTCATCTGCATTTGGCAAGAGCTCCTTGATGTCACCCCGAACGCATTCCACTCTACCCGAGCTCAACACTTCTTTCGGTGAGACATCCATGTGTCGGTGAGACCTCTTGGCGAAGTCATCTTGTTCTGGTGAGGGCCCATCCTCCTGTGCTCAATGGTCGGTGAGACTCATCAGGTCGGTGAGACATCTTCCCGAACTCTAAATATTACACCGAAAGCACCCTTTGTCGGCAGGACCTCTTGCTATCGGTGAGACCTTTTATCGATGACGCATCCCCTCGCCGAGCTCAATTTCCCTATCGGGGAGACTTTTCTATATCGGCAAGACCTTTTAGCGAAGCCCCCACACATACACCGAAGGCATCCTGCTTCGGTGAGACTTCACCAGATTGGCGAGACATCTGGCCGACGACAGTTGCTTCCTAGTTGTAGCGAAAACTCACCCGATGACATCCCTTTCGCCAAGACTCTCATAAGTCGCCGAGACATTTCCCCGAAACGACTCTATTTCCCTGAGCGCAGATTTCTTCCTTTTGGCAAGACCACACCCCGTCAGCCAGACCTCATGGCGATGATGCCTCCATTCAGCAAGGCCCCTTCTAGTCGGTGAGACATCTGGAAGGTCTTGGCGACTCTCTCTCCTTAGAGGATTTTCGTGCCGAACTTGACTAAGGCAGGCTCTCCAACTGAGTTCCCTGTGACCTAGCATCAGATGTATAATTTAACCCCTGATGCAAATGTCCCATCTGGCCTTCTTGGACATCTGAAACACAATTTGTCCTACCTGATTGAGCCCATAGGTGAAAATTGGGCAACAGGGACCTCTCTTGCTATTATACCGAACAGGCCTAGGCTCTATGGGAAAAACAAGAAGTTTGAATGCGTGACGCTTGGGCTTTTGCCAAGCGGGCACCATAGGATTCTCTTGCAAACGCAGAACAGAATCCGATGGTGCCTTGGCGGGGTGAGAGGAAGCGTCAGGCTGAACAGCGGAAGAGGAAGGAGGATCTCAGGACCGCTTATCTTCTTCCCTTCTACGTGCCTTATCGGCATCACTGTTAGCTTTTAGGCAAGCCCTATGTGAAACGGCATAAGGTGAGGGAGGGTATCTCACTCTCAGCGTCAAGCGCCCTTTCTTATATTTCTAATATGTTCGGTACAAAAGGTCCTTCCTAAGCAGGACAGGACCAATGGGCACAGGCCAAGAGTAATCCAAGGAGTAGCTACTATGAGCAACCGATGGTTTATAACCGGTGTCATGAATCACATGCACGGAACCCCCATGGATAAACTTTAAACATTTATGCACGACCAAGGGTATGACATTCATAGCTACCAACCAAGGGATACCCAACTTCACTCTAAAGAGTTCAGATCCAGGGATTATGTCAAACAAGAACTTCACGGATTTAGGTCCGACCAAAACCGACAGGACAATACTACCCAAAGGGGGCACAGAAATTCTGTCATGTGTGTGGATAGTGCTCACAAGTGCATCGTACCCATCTTTATGCAAAAATTTGATTAGCATGATCTCAGTTATAATATTCATTTGAGGCGTTGGATCAACGAGAACACCTGCTACGATGTTTTCGTCGATCCGCACAGGAATGTAGAGAGGAGATAGTTCCCTATTAAAACCCATCGGTAGGTCCTGTGAAGTGAAGGTTAGACTAGTACCACTGTCCACAGGCTGCGCAGAGGGGATAGGTTGATGCAGGAAAGAGGCCATTATGCACACTACACAATACTTTCATAGAGTCCCTAAAAGTTAAAGGATAAGACGGTGACCCAATTAAGGTTTCGTTACGCAACACCTTCAAAACCTTCCAACTATGCCAACTAGGGGTTGTAGGTTGGGTTGTAAGGCGAAAGCCTCACAACACTCACACCTACAACACTCCTAGAATACAAGGAAAGGAACTTTCAATATCGCAAAACGGAACCAAAATGGTTCACGTCGGGTTCACCAAAAATGTAAGAGGGGGACCAACCACGTTCAAAGCCCCAAGTCATGAAGAGCCAAGAGTAGAAGGCTGCCCTAACTTACCTCAACTTAAAGGGGTTTAGAGATGAAGGATGAGAATGATGAGGACTATAAGGTCCTTCAACCACTCTGCAAACTTGAAACTTAGAATGGGGCTAGGCGAGCCGGTTTTTGGGTTCAACACTGTGCCTCAGGTAGCTCTCTACCCAAGGACAAAAGTGCGGTGTGCTAGCATCTCTCAGGTGCACTGGCATTCGTACGACCAGAGGACTAAAAAGGCAAGGTTGAACATTGGAAAACAGTCTAATGGCCTAGCTAATGGTTTTAAGGGGAACAAAATAACACTATGAAATAAGAAATGTACAGACGAATATAATAAAACAAGTAGATTAATGCTAGGGTGACAAGAATGATCTCACAGAAAAGCTTGTTAGCCAGCTAACTCCAAGAAGCACATCCACCTACACACAATAAAGAGGAAAATTGTTGGGTGGCTATATAGGGGCCTGCCTCAGTTAGACCCCCGTTTTGGTGTTTCCACCTCCTAGGACAGCCAAGTTTGCAACAATGGAGAAATATATGATAAAGAAGGAAATGAAGTAAAGAACACAAAAGCACTACAAAACAGTGTTATGCTACAAATCGTAGAGAGGAGTAGAAAGCTTACCACCTCCACCAAGAGCTCACTAGCTAATGAAGGAGAAAATGAGAGGACTCAATCCCCTGCTGCAATGGTGTTTTGTTCCACACTTGCTCTACGGAGTTGATGGAGGGTTGATGTTGCTGCTATGGAGTGCAAAGTGCTACTAATGGCTTGGCAAGATGAATTGAATGCTTAAGGTTGTGAAGAAGATTAAGTTGAATGCTAGAAGGATGAAATGAAGGAAGGAGAAGTGAATTTGAAGGAGGAATGAAGAAAACGGCCATATTCGGGTCGGCCAGTCGAAAGGGGTGTTAGAAGTCGACCTCCAATGGGAAGTGTAATGCCTCTACAGGCTCTAGAAGCGGGAATCTGCTAGGGACGTAAGCGCACCGCACAGACATCTACGCGCCGCAAAGGCATCCACGACAGTTATTCCTCTGCTGACACACAAAACAACCGCCAAGTGGAACGAAGGCAGCGGGCTTACGTGGAATTTAGCCTTTGAATTTGGTTTTCTAAAGTGAGGAAGGGCAAAAAGGGAATTTGCATAAGGGGTGCAAATTTGCTCCTATACTGAAGTCACATTTGGACTCTTTTGCATAGAGAGACTCACTCTCCAAGTTGCTCAAAACCTCCTCAAGATGCTGCAAGTGCTCCTCCCAAGTATTGCTAAAAATCAAGATATCATCAAAGAATATCAAAACAAACTTTCTCAACTGATTCTTGAACACCCAATTCATGCAACTTTGAAAAGTGGTTGGGGCATTCATCAAACCAAAGGGCATTTCCAAGAACTCAAAATGCCCAAAATGGCACCTGAAAGCCGTCTTCTCTATGTCTTCTTTCCCCATCTGAATTTGATGGTACCCTGACCTCAAATCTATCTTAGAGAAATAGCGAGCACCATGTAACTCATCAATTAGCTCATCTAGTCTAGGAATGGGATACCTATTTTTTATGGTCTTCTTATTAAGGGCTCTGTAATCAATGCACATTCGCATGGTCCCATCTTCTTTCTTTACCAAAACAACTGCTGATGCAAATGGAATTTTGCTAGGCCTTATGTGCCCCATCTCTAACAACTCCTTAATTTTTTTTCTATTTCATCTTTGTGTCTCTTAGGATGTCAGTAAGGAGTAATCATTACTGGCTTAGTACCCTCCAATTCTATGATGTGCTCTATCCTTCTCTAGTGGAACTCTAGGAGGAATGCTCCCAAATATCATACTATGTTGTGATACTAACTTCTAGATGTCCGGATGGTAATTATTCTTTTGTTGATCTGCAACTATAGGCATGATGAAACACTCGACTTCCCATTCTACCTGCTCATGTCTGATTAACCACTCCATCCTTTTGAAGGACACCACTCTAGGCCCCCCATTTGATAGGCGTCTAAGTACTATCTTCTTCCCATTGGCCTCAAACTTCATTTCCATCTTCTGAAGATTGAATGAGAACGCCTCGAGAGACTTCATCCAATGCATCCCTAGGACCATATCAATGTCCCCTATATTGACCACATAGAATTCATCCACCAATTCATATTCACCTAATTGAATTTTCAGACCTGAAACCTTTCAGGTACAAGCAAGTTTGTACCCATCAGCTACCATCACCTTAAATCCATCATGCTCTTCTGTCTTTAGACCTCTCCTAGCCACAAACTTCTAATCAATGAAGTTATGTGTGGCACCTATGTCAATCAAAGCTATGATTCACTACCCTTGTAAAACATCTCTCACCTTGAAAGTAACTGCTCTCTGGATTCTGGAGAGTTGGGCAATGGTTCCATCACTAGTTTGCTCCTCTTCTGAAGAGCTTTCCCCATTGCTGCTCTCTGAATCTGTTTGCTGATCTGAATTTTCTGATGCAGATTCTTTAGCAAAAAAGTACTCTAATTGCTTAGCTTTAACCTTCACACTGTACTTAGGAGATTGGTCCCAAGGTTCCCTGCAATGGAAGCACAATTTCTTCCTCTGAAGTTCATTGAGCTGATCATTATCAAGTCTCTTTAAGTCTTGTTTCGGCTGATGAGAATCACGCTGAAAGTGCTTCTTGTCCTTATCTTTCTTATGCATAAATCCCTTAGAATAGAATTTACTTTTTGAGGTAGAAGACTCCATATCCCTAGCCCTCTTGATGGCTTCCTGCAAAGTAGTTGGATTGAGTCCCTTAACCCAACCACGTAATGGATCCGAAATCCCATCAATAAAAAGAACCAATCTCCTTTTTGATATATCTGTAACAAGCACTAAGAGTCTCTGGAAATATGCAACATAATGGTCCATAGTACCCCACTGTTTGAGTTAATCCAACTCCTTAAATTGCAATTCAAGGTCTTTCATATCAAATCTATGTATCAACCTTTCAGTGAGCTTTGCATATGTATCAATCTAATCATGCCCCATGGTAATCATCCTGTGATGCCACCACTCATGAGCAATCCCATTCAAGTGAAGAGCGGCATATTTGATGGCCTCATCTTCTAGCATTCGATTAAGCTAAAAATAAGTGTCTAAATTCTGCACCCAAGCCCTTGCAGTAGTCTTCCCTGTGCCATCATATAACGGAATTGTGAGCTTCCCAACCTTCCTCTGTAAATCATTATTATGTGCTCTTCCACTCCTGTGAGGTTTGTGCTTCATTCTAAGGTCACAATAGTCTCTGAAAGACATCTCGGCATGGATCTCTGGATCTAGATCCCTCCAATCTTGTAAGAACTCATCCTGCAAATCATTGAAGGTGGGTTCATTTCCAACTTGGGGTTGGAATCTAGGTGGAAAGATGGCCATAAGAGGCCTAGAAGAAGCTGTCCTATTACGCCGAACAGCAGGTCCATTGTTCACAGAATGTCCATTATTCCCATTAAAGTTGCCATTGTTGCCATTTTCGTTGTTTCCCCCATTGTTGCCATTATTGTTATTGTGGTTCCCTATCATATGTTGTGTCAATAGGGCTGTTATTTGTGCCAAGGTCTTCCGTAACTCTTGTTGAAACTCACACTGCCCTCTCATCATATCATTAAGCATATCATGAGTACTTGGTTCCTCATTACCCCTGTTATCCCTATCTCTGTCACCCATACTTGTTTCAATTCTTTCTTCACCATAAAAGAGAGCCTCTTCAATGTTAAGATTTGACATGTTTCTCCTCAAATAATACTAGTGTTGGATATGCATTACTCATAGACTGTTTTTCTTTGTCAAATAACCCTTTAGGATGGCAGGATACACTGCTCTAATACCACTGTACTATGTAGCCCAATTTACAATTGTTTCTTTTTGTGTTTTGATGAATGATTTTGCTTGTGTTTTGACAATGTTTATAATTGCTTTTGAATAGAAATTAAGTGTAGAAATAATAAAACTTGCAGCAATGAGAAACTCAAAAATTTCACTTGTATTCAACAATACAACTAGCTGAAAATTCTAGATTTGTATTACAACCAAAATATTGAGACTTTCTCAAATGTGACAACAACCTAGTTCTTAAAATATCATCTAATATGTAAATCCAACATACCCAAAAAATGTTTGCCACTTTGAAAATGTGTTGTAGTAGAAATCAACAACTGGAAGCAAGGAAAATGACAGATAAAACCCTCAAATACTGATGTCTCCACTCCCCTTGTGAATGCAAAGTGTTAACCACTCCTAGGCACCTCAAATCCAACACTGACCAGGCCCAAACCCTAGGTGTCCAAGCTGGAAAGTTCACATGCCCTCCTCAAGGTGGTATGACCAACTCTAGCAACGGTACGACCCAACAAATAGACTGATTGCAGCCAAAAATCCTCAGAACAACTCCAATCCATCTCACTAAATAATCTTTGCAATGACTTGCTTTGTGACTGAAGGAAATGAAGCAATGATCTCCAATGAAGCCCAGCTGTGATTTTTGAATGAAACTACCAAGTTATTCTCTAGGCTGTATCTCTCAATGGCATAGAGAATGCTGCTTGCAAGGGATTCCGTCCTCACAAACCTTGAGAAGAAAGCTCTCCTCCAAAACCAAAACCAATTTCAACATCTTCATTTAGCCTAAAGAAAGAATGAGCTCCAAATGCTCTTTTATAGCCTCTCTAAAACCCACGACCTCCTCTAGGGCATTAAAATTGCTTTTTAATTTTAAATTGTAACTCCCCCTTATGTCTCCCTAGGCGCCCACTTAGGTTATAACATTTATATTTTAATTTTCACTTATGTCTCCTCATGGCCCCCTTTTAATAAAATCATTTTATAAAATAACATAAGTTAAATATTTTAATTTAACTTTAATAACATTATGTTATTTTAAATAATTGCACTAATCCATAAAAACACTGAAATATTGATGCCAATTGCACCCAACAAGACTACCAAGAAAAGCAAGATTGATAACTAGCTTCTTCAAAACCCAAAACTGACTTAGTAAAAATAGTAAGTATAGGAGAAATACCAAAAATACACCAGAAAAGGCCGAAATGCAACTCTCCACTACACCATGCTGGATAAACGGTCACCCAAGTTTGCTAATCACACTCTGTTAGCCTACGGGAATGACTTAATAGGCTAACTCTAACAATCTCATGAAAAGGCTAGGAAGGGGACATTACATCTAAATTGGATCCAAAAGCACAAAAATGCATCTTTGTTGGTTGTGGTGAGAATGTAAAAGGTTATAAGCTTTGGAATCCTCTAACTCGTAAAATAATCTTGTCTAAAGATGTGATTTTTAGGGAATTTAGAGCTTACTCAAGAGAAAGATAAGACAAACAGTGCACTTTGAGACAAAGATTGAGAAGCAAGAAGATGTACATGTGGAAGAACAATTAGATGGATTTGAGGATGGAGAAGAAGAAGATGGTTCAGATAGTTTAGAGGATGTATAGGATGAGCACACAAAAGAAGAAGAATTACTCCTACCTTGAGAAGGTCCACAAGGCAACGAAATCCAATTGATAGGTATAGATAATTAGATTACTGTTGTGCATTTGCTTTGTTGAGTCTCTCAGGGAGGCTCTCTCTTTGGAGGAAAGCGAGTCTTGTTTGTAGGCCATGTAGGAGGAGATGATAGCTTTGGATGTGACACATAGGATCTTGTTAGTTTTCCAAAAAGAAGGAAGCACATTGGTTGCAAGTGAGTATTTAAAAGAAAATTTGGTGCAGATGGTCGGTTAGAGCGGTACAGGGCCCGATTAGTGGCTAAGGGCTACTCCTAGAGAGAGAGAGTTGATTTTGGTGAAATTTTCTCTCTTGTTGCTAAACTAACTATATTAGATTCCTATTATCCATTGTTGTTGCTTATGATTTTGAGATAGAGCAAATGGATGTTAAAAATGCTTTCTTGCATGGGGATCTTGAAGAGGAAATTTATATGTGATAGCCTGACAATTTTGTTGTGAAAAGAAAAGAACAATTAGTTTACAAGTTGAAGAGATCTTTGTATGGTTTGAAACAGTCACCTAAGATGTAGTACCAGAAGTTTGATACTTTGTATTGAAGTTGGGTTTTCTTAGAAGCGAGAAGGATCATCGTGTTTATATTAAGGTTATTGATGATCAGATTCTAATTATTGTCTTGTATGTTGATAATATGTGTTTCATGGGTAACAACAAGATAATGATTAGGGAGCTCAAGACACAGCTTTCTGGCACATTTGATATGAAGGACTTGGGGGTTACAAAATATATTCTTGGGGTGGAAATCAATAGAGATCGGGCTCATAGAAAGCTTTAGTTAAGTCAGAGTATGTCGATACAATTTTGCAAAGCTTTAATATGCATGACTGCAAGCCAATTAATATTCCATTTTCGGTTGGTACTAAGTTGAACTTAGATATGTATCATAATTCTGATGACGATATTGAAGACATTTCTAAGGTTCCTTATGCTAGTTGTGTTGTACCCCAAAATTAAAATTTTTGTTACACTTAGACATTTTGAAGAAATGAGTAAAAGTCTTATTAAATTAGTCAAAAAGGTCAAAATTTGGGTGTGCATGTCTTGCATGAGGGGTTAAAGTGCAAAATTTTCAAAATATGACGATCTGGGTTTGCTCAGAGCAGCTTAACCTACAAAACCCAGATCTTAGTTTTTCATCCCTAAATTTTAGGAAAACTGCTATTTTTAGAAATTTCCTAAAAATAGCAACTTTTCTGGGTTCTTCTGGGTTTCTTTCGAAACGGATACTGGCAAAATTGTCTAAAAATAGAAAGTCCAAACTAATTTTGATTGGTTCAAAATACGTCCATATCAGGCTGGTGCAGTCAGAATCTTAAAATAATCAGTTTTACCCTAGTGGGTCTATTCTGCTTTTTCAGAAGTATATGAGGAGCTCTGAGGTCATCAATGGAGGTCAGTCAGCTGCCAGGTGCAGATTCAATGATCAAGCATCGAACAAAAGATGAAATGATGAACATGCATGTTGAACGAAGAAGGAAGGTGAAATTTACCATATTTTGACTAAGTCTGCTTGACTTGGGCGCCCCAAGTGAAGAAGGGCGCCCATCTTTTTAGGGCATCAGATGCAAGAATTAGGGTTTTGAGCTCTCAGTCAAAGTTATTCAGAACCCTCTCAGCTTCACAACAAGTCCGACAATGCAGTCAACGGATCATCCAATTGCCCAAAATTTGAGATCAAACACGAGGTATTCAAACTGAAGCCAGAGTGGAAAGAAGTGAAATTTATCAAAAATTGGTTAAGTCTGGATAAAGTGGGCGCCACTGGTGAAGAAGGGCGCCCAGCTTTTTGAAGGGGCTAATTCAGCAATTAGGGTTCAAAAATATGCTCAATCTCTTCAGTGTTCAGCCAGCTTCGACACGCCTGCCTTTGTCAGATTATCCGACTGTCCAATCTCTAGAAAGTTCAGATCGAAGACGAACATACAGAATGAAGGTTTCAAGCTTGGTGAGAAAGTCAAATGAAAAATGACTAAGTGTTGGAAGTTTGAGCGCCCCAGGTGAAGAAGGGCGCCCAAGTTTTCAGAGGTTCAAACAGATGAATCCAAGGAAATGTGTCTAATGTAATCTCTTCGCAGTTGGTCCAACTTTCCAATGAGATACTCAGCATGACAATCAGATGTCGCAATCACCAGATACAAAGCGCCGAACAGGGAGTCTGACGAAGGTTGAATTTCAAAGTTCAAAAGCAAACACAAAAAGGTGGAAAATAAGCTAAGTTTGGTCAACATGGGCGCCCCCAGCTAAGAAGGGCGCCCAAGCTTTTGAAGGCCCAAATCTAACTTTTTGGTGAAGTGATCCCCAAAAGACCCCTTCCAAAATCTTCTCAGCTTCACGATAAGCCCAACCATCAGTCGATCCAACGCCTAGAACTCCAAATCTAACAAGATCATCTAAAAAAGAGCAAAGATGAAAATAAAAAAATTCTAAGCCTGGTCAAGGTGGGCGCCCCTGGAGAGAAAGGGAGCCCAAACTTTTGAGGTCAGAAATGATGGAATTTTCCACTACACCGCCTAAGATCATCTCGTCAGCTTCAACCAAGCTATCCAGTGAACCTGTCTGCCAATCAATCAGATTAGCGTAGCTCCCGGAATCAAGATTTCATTAGAAGATCAAAGGGAAATGAAGAAATTGAAAATCATAAAAAATGGCTAACACTGTGAAAGTTAGGAGCCCCTAGAGGAAATGGGCTCCCATGAATTTGAAGGTCAAAACGAAGTTTTTCGCCAGAGGCGCCTCCAGAACAATCTCCTCAGAATTAGTCAGGCTACGCGATGAATCATCCAACTCGTTCATCGGATCAATTTAGAAGCCGGAGATCGAGGTCAAACCAAGGGTCAAAATGGAAGAAAAGTTGAAAATCCTCAAAAAGTGGCTAACTCTGGAGAAAATGGGCGCCTCTAGTCAAGAAAGGCACCCAACTTACAATGCCTTAGTGAAATTTTCAAAGTTTTCAAAAGATTCAAAATTGCAAGTTGAAGTGAATGTCCAAGTTCATTGCATGAGAAGGTTTTAGGGTTTGCATGGATTAAAACAAAAGAAAGCAAAACTATTTCAAGCCCTAAATCTATTTAAGACATCTCTTCCATTCAGTTTTCATCATTTTTGTAGGTAGCATTCAAAGAAGAAAAGTGGAGCAGCAACTTTGAGGTTTTATTTCAAGATTCAAGAGCCCAAGGTTGCTGATTTTCATAAATAATTTTCAAACCAGCAACATAAGATCTTGCTTTTTCATGCTTTTTCATTTAGAAGATCAAATTTTTGAAGGAGAAGATCAAAGATTTCAATTTTCAGCCTTTTGGGTCTGCTCAACTCGTTCTTCTGAAGAATCTTTCAAGAAATTTTCATCAAGTTGCAGCAGCTGCTTTTATTTTGCATGTCAATAAAATCCTCAGTGCATTCAGTTTTTGATCATCTGGGTCCTCTCTAAACAGTCTTGTGAAGAAAACCCATATCACAGCTTTTTCAAGAAAATTTCAAATTCTAGGGTTGGCTGCTTTTTCGATTAGCCATCAATGTTTTTCAAATTTGATCAACTGGGTCCATTTCTAATTGTATTCTGAACAAAACCCAGGTGCCAGCTTTTTCGGTGAAAAAAATGAAGAAATTAGGGTTTGTTGCTTTTTCAGTCAAAATTCAAGATTTTCAAAAACAAACGATCTGGGTTGTCTTGCAACGAAGTTCTGAGCAAAACCCATATCTTAGATAAATTCCCAAAAATTTGTCCGTTTGAAGATGAAAAACCAGCATTCTAAAAATAGAAAGTTTCTCAAAACTTGTCTGATCATAGGCGAGTTTACAGTCATTCTTCAAGGTTTTCAATATGGAGTACACTCCCCTCAAATTTAAGACCAAATCAGCACTATGTCAAAACTTCATCATCTCAGCTGAAGAACGAGAGAAGGTGTGATATGAGAAAAAGGAAAGGTATCAGAAAAGAGTTGTGCAATACTCTTCTGTTGGAAATCAAGAGAAGAGTCAAAAGCATAAAGTTGCAGAGCCGCCAAGTTATCAATTAGTGAGTCATCTTTTCGGGAAACGATGTTTTTCAAGAATAGAACTCATAAAGCAACTGAAGAAGTGAAAGATTCTCTAAGTTTGATCACAAAACGCAAAGAGATCTTGGAGAATCGGAATATTGCCTTAAGACAATATCAATGCACCTGACCAGGACCCAGTTTCCTGCTTTTTAGCGGATATGATTGAGATTTAAAGCGGCTTTCATCTAGAAGCTTTCTTTCTGCTTTCTTTCTATTCTTGGAACGATTCTTATCCATTCTTTGAAGAAGAGAAAGAAGATAAATGTAATAGTTGGCGTTTCCCGCTTTTCTTGCTTTCTTAGGTGTTAGTTGTTATCTTCTTTCTAGATTTAGTAATAAAGCTTGCTTGTTGAGCAAGCCCTAGATTGTGAAAGCAAGGAGATTTTAGGGTTCCCTACTCCTCTGCTTCTCTATAAATAAGAGCCTTGGCTCATTAGTTTCTTTAACCATGCTAGTGATAACAAAACGCTGAGCCTATTTTGCCTTCTATTTGTTATTCAAGTGTCGTTCAATTGTGTTGTGATAGCAAATTGTTGAGCCTCTTTAGCCAACAAGGAGTTAGTGTGATTGTTGTTTCTATTGTGTAAGAATAAGATTGCAAGCCTCTTTAGCTGCAATTTCTTATTCCAGGCATGTTAGAAGTGAGTTTTGTTCCAGAAGTTCGAGTAATAAAATCATGAGCCTCCTTTGCCTTGATATAAAATCTCTGATTTCCGTTATTTGTGTTTTACTTTTATGATCTTGATTTCAACTTACATTGAAGTGTGTAGATGTTAGTTGAGAAAGAGTTTATCGAAGTATTTTGTCAGAAATCTACCTTGTTCATTTCTAGTTTCTCTTGCTCTGCTTATTACTTGAGAAGTTAGAAACGTCTTTAGTTTAAGTTAGTCGTAGTTGAAGTTCTTAAATCAGAAAATCTCAGTTGCGGCGTTTGTGTTTTATAAACCTTGTGCTCTAGCTGATCAAAAAAGATAGGCAACTTAGTTTTAGTTTACTTTCTTGAATACCATCAGCAAGAGGGAGCTTCCCCTCCTAATTTGAAGAGCAATTTATCTGTGCATAGCTGTCCGTTTCAAATACGCATTCCAGAGGTGCGAATTTAAACGCCAACAAGTTGCATTGGTAGTTTAATGTATGCAATGATTTGCACTAAACTAGATATAGCCCGAGCAGTGAGAGTTCTAAGCAAGTTTATGTCTAACCTTGGTAAAGAGCATTGGACTTTTGTTAAGAGAGTGTTTAGATATTTGTGTGGTACTTCAAATTACTGTTTGGTTTATCATGGTAATGATGAGGTGGTTAATTCATTGGACATACAAGGGTTTGTTGATGCAGATTGGGCAAGTGACTTGGATAGTCGAAGGTCCACTAGCAACTAGATGTTTTTACTTTGTTTGGAGGTATAGTGAGTTGGATGAGTAAGAGATAGCCTACAGTTTCTTTGTCCACCACTGAAGCAAAGTATATAGCTGCTACACATGCCTCTAAGGAGGTAGTATGGTTATAGAGACTTGGTAATGGCATTGGTTTTGATTGTGTGACGATAAGGATTGGATGTGACAGTTGGAGTGCCATTTGTTTGGCCAAAAATCCTATATATCATGTTCGTACTAAGCATGCTAGTGTTCAGTATCACTTTGTGCGAGAGATGATTGAGAATGGTAAGGTCTTGATTTATAAGGTTGACACTTTGGATAATGTTATAGATTCTCTTACAAAGCTAGTGACCACAGATAAGTTCTCTTGGTGCAGGAAGGCCATGGGCCTTGATCACTGTACTTGAATTATTATTTGCATCTCTTGGATGTAATTGAAATGTATAATGTCAAGTGGGAGAATGCTAGGTTAGGTGACATTTACTTTGCAAACCTATATCATTTTTATGTCTCCATGTTTCTTGGAAAGTGTCCTAGGGGACATGTGAGAAATGTATTTAATATTGGCATATTGTAATTGCATTTTCAAGAGGAAATTTAATGTTGGTGGAGGTTACACATCACTAGAGGAAAGAATTATCCCTCCAAGGCATTCTCATTAGGAATGTGAAGGGTCTTGAGTGGAGCATCAAGTTTGGAGGGAAACAGGTGTCCATTGATTCTCCATATGGAAGTTGAACAGTCATCGGAGCATCTTGAGTGCTAGAAGTTGAAGGGGCTATGGGTTAGGCACCAATGTTGAAGCCTTGTGCACATTAATTAATTTATTATCATGACTTGGTTTTCCAAGGAAGGGGCATGGGTTTTTTCAAGTGGTTTTGGCACCTCTTGTTTCAGTTTACCATTGTGATTTTGCCTCCCACGAGTTCTATAAATTGGAGCCTTGAGATGGTAATATCATCTTGTGTTATTTGCAGGTGTGTGAAAGCATCTAGGTTGTAGGAGATCAACAAGGAAGTGTATTGTGGTGTATCTCTCTTGTGACGATAAATAATATACTTGCCCTCTTTTCTCATCTGGAGTTTTTTTTTCGAAAGGGTTTATTCATGTAAATCTGGTGTCATATTTGTTTTCTTATTTTTCTATAATGGTGAATGTGAAATCCAATACATATAATGAAATTTGGTAATCTTATTTTCAGGTTTGAATTCACATACATAAGTTAATATTGCAGCTTAGTTCCACCTTGTTTTCAACAAAGTGCCCTATAGATTAATAGGTCAACTGCTAAAGGCACTTTTGTCAAATAACCTCCAAATGCTCTATCAACTTAATATTGCCATCATCAATTTATATTTCCCATAGTACCCGTTGTTAATTTGGCTCAAAATTAATCAACTATTAAAGCTATACTAGTGCACATTTCCAATTGGTTTTCCTTTCTAGAATTACCCATTTGGGTCCTTTTGATAACCAATATAAACCCATCACTATTAGATCAAGGATAGGTTAATCATAGTCTATGTCACCATATTCGGCGAATTTCAACCATGAGGTTCGAAATTCGGCGAATTTCAAAACAAGATTAAAAATTTGTTCAGATTCGCCTATATTCGTTTGCCTAAATAGCATAGGTTTTTTAAATAAAAAATATTTAGAAAAATGGAGCTCCCGTGACGGCAGATGGCCTCCGTCAATAACGAAACCCCAACTGTGATTGTGCTTGTCGGAGCCCTGTTAACCACTTTTCCGTCGTCGATGATGGCGATAATGGAAAGCCTGTGCGTGACAACTACTCTCATCCTGGACTTCACCATCTAGCGCAAGGCATCCTAAATAGTTTTCTAGACTTCGCAGCAAGCACGCGCTTCATCGATGAGTTGTATGGAAAGGGCTTTCGGGAAAAAGCCTAAAAATTAATAACAAAATTAAAACATATGTCCATTAGTGATTTATTTTTGTTTTTTATTCACAATGTTTTAATATTTAAAAAAAAAAAATTAAACTTTTACTATATTAATTTATTATTTAATATATAATTTAATTTATCAATTATGTATATATTAATAATATTTAAAATTTAAATTATATTTTGAAACATATTTATTATTTATTTTGCTTTGTATTTATTATTATTTATATATGAATAATATTTAAAATTTAAATTATATTTTTAAATATATTTATTATTTATTAGCTTTATTAATATATTTAAACATATTAGTATCTCAATATTATTTTTTAATTATTTTAAGTATATTACTTATATTTTTAAAAAATCAAAATTATATAAGGCGAATTTAATTTGAATTTTTTACTTTTCAAATTTTTCCTTTGTCAAATTTCATCCGAATTTCAATGTTGCCGAACTCGAATTCGGATTCGAACGCGGTGACTTAGATCATAGTCGTCCATTTCCTCAAATAATCCCTTATAAATGTAATCATGACTTTATAAATGTAAGGACTTCATATTTATTGGGCTTAGTGCCTTGATGGATTGACCTACTTTTCTAGTGGTGAATAAATAGACATAATGCCTCCCATTTTTTTTAGTTGAGAGTTGAGTGTTGTACCCAAACCAAATTTTTTGCTTCATCAAGGCATTTTGCGTAAAATAGTCTTTAACCTTGCTAAAATGATGTAAAATAGTCTTTGGGCAATATCAAGCATGGAGTTTTGTTAATGTTTTGTCAGTTAAAGGCAGTTTCATTGATCAAAACCTGAATCGGAGACTCAGAACAAGGCATTTCACGGTGGAGAAGCGTTTCACGACGACAATTATACTTTTAAATGGTCATTTCAGTGGCCAAAATAATGATTTCAATGGTCAATTCCAAAAGATTTCTCAGAGAAAAGCAAGAAAGCGCACCTATAGCCCAGGGGCACCCTTCTTTTTGAGGGCCTAAGTTCTGTGATAAGTGCTCATAACTACAGTCAATCTCTTCAGAATTGGTCTGCCTATCCGATGAGCTATCCTGCGAGGCTTTCCGAGCCCCGTAACTCCGGCAATTGGCGACAAAAGTTGAAGATTCCAAAGTTCCAGATTGCAGAAGCTTGTCCTTTTCCAGCTTTTAGCACGCCTGTAGCTTGAGGGCGCCCTTCTTAAAGGGGTGTGGAATCTTGGTATTTCTGGTGGATGATGCAATCAATCTCTTCGTGACTAGTCTGCTTATCCGACGAGCTATCAAACGCAGTCATCCGAGTCCCACAGCTCTGGCAGTCGATGTCTGAAGATGAGCTTATAATAGAGTTTTCACATCCTTGAGTTTCTTCGTTGCATTTCCAGTGCAACTGTAGCTCAGGGGCGCTTTTCAAAATGACCCTTGAGATGATCCAATTTGTAGATGATGTCTTCCTGACATCAGTACTACTCTAGTCCAGTTTCGCAACGTACCAAGTTGCCTGTTAATCCAACATTCTGAGAGATTGTGGCAGAGATTCTACCAGGCACGTAATTTCACGGGCAGACTGGCATATCAATTTCATTGTATTTCTGTAGGCCAGAGGCACCTAGTCTTCAGGCCTGTCAGATGAGGTTGTTCACGTTCGAAGTCTTCACGAGACTTGAGCGTAATTTCTCCAGCTATCCAATGATCTTAGCCGTCAGCCTTCGGGATTTGGCAAACATTCGTACGTGCGAGGTCTTTGGTGAAATGTTGAAAAGTGAAGACATCCGGAAAATGGCCAAGTATGGAGCGTATTATTTAAATAAAAAACGCACTTGTATTTTTGAGGTCTTAGAAGTAGTTTTCTCGCTTCGTCATCTCCAGAGATATCTCTTCTTAATGCTCCTAGCTATGCAGAGAGATAGTTGGCGCACGAATCAAAGCATTCCAGCTCTCGGTATCGGAGGACAAAGTAGGGTACTTGGATGAAAGTTCAACTTTGGTCAAAATGGTGTCAGTGCAACTGTAGCTTAGGGGCGCTTTTACTTTTGAGGCCCTTAATGCACTTTTCAGATGCCGTGCGTATATCCGTTGGATGCGGAATATCTCCAGGCATGCAATGAGTTCGGTTGCCTGTTAGCTGAGTTCACCGTTCACCGTCAGCAGCTGTTTGAAGTGTCAGATGGCAGTTTAGGAAAATGGTTCTGGCACCTGTAAATGAATTTAATCAAGGGCGCCTAATTTTTTGAGGTGTTAAATGATAGATTTTGCAGTGATGACTCCCAGCAGACGTTTCTTCCTTGCTCTGCAGGCTTCGTGATGAATTTACCAGTTCAGTCTCAACATCATCTGGTCACCCGGGAATCAGTGTCGAAGATGGCCAGTTGTAACTTTGTAGTCAGCTACAAAGTAGGAAGTTAATAAAAAGTGCAATATCTTGAGCAAATGGATGCCTATGAGGCCAAGTAATGACTTTTTGAAATCAGTGAGGTTTGCTGGTGAATCCTAAAGCTTCATTCGGTTTGTCAACTGAAGTTAAATAATATTTAACATTTATTCTTGCATTTTTAGCATAAAATGGTGATTTTCTAAAAGTTGGCGCCCTTTTTGTGTTGAGATTTCAAGTTGCATGATAAATATTATTTTATTATTATTTATTTCGGGACTTCGAGATAGTGTCAGTGTAACTGGAGGGGGTCCAATCAGAAGCCTTCTATTTTGGTTAAGGTTTTAAATCTTGCAGTAAACAAGATGGTGCAAATTTGCCTTATTTAAACATGGCGCCATCATTATTCATTCTCACAACTTCAAGGAAATTCGTAGTTTCTCAAGACAAAGGCGAATTTTCAGAGCAAAGGCGAATTCTTCATCAGCAGTCAAGGGCGATTTCATCAAACACTTCTTTTTGCAGGTTAAAGTTCACATTCATCAGCAAATTTGAAGAACAGGGGCGATTTTCACAGAAGAAAGAGCATATAAAAAACGTCTTTTTCTTCCTTGATTCTCAAATTTCTCTCAAAATCCAATTCGCATGTTCCTGAAATTGGCAAATTTGACAAGTCTGAACATCTGGATCATTTCTATATAACTTCCTCGAATTAAAATCGTGCGTTTGATTTTTCAGGAATTTTTAGCTTCAGAACATTCGTTCTCGAGTTTCTAATTTTCTCAACTGAAAACTCTTTGCATGGTCGAGTAGAAGTTAGATTTTCGCATTTCTGACGTTCTGGGTTGTCTTAGAATCTTTTTCTGGACAAAACCCATATCTCAATTTTTTCGCCGAAAATAACTCTTCAAAAGGCTTTTTTTTTTTTTGCCTCAATAGGCTATTTTTAGCTTTCCAGAAATCTTGTCAAAATATAGCCGTGTTCACAGTCAACAGGCGATTTTTTCATAGTGCAGTTCACGTAGACTGAATTTAAGACCAAATCGGTCTTAATTCGCGATTTCATCAGAAAAGTTGAGACCGATTTGTATCAAGTGCTTTCAGAGGGTTGACAGGCGTAGTTACTCAAATCCATATGGTTGCATGCCTCGTATGGCCGATTGTCTTCCAAAGCCGGTTTAGAGGGTTGATACCATTGGAATTTTGCGTGTGCAGCAAGTTCGTTTGCATTTCTCACAAACAAAGTGTGCAAGTCAAATCTCGCAGTTTCGTCATGCAAAAGCGTTAGAGACATCAAGCTGCAGAAGAGATAGTGGCCATCACTTCAGTTACGGAGCCGCCAAAGTTACCAGTCAGTGAAATGCTAGTTTGAGTGTGCAAAGATTGCCAAGATTGCTCAAGTTGCTGACATTCAGATGTTGATGCAGTTAACAATCTCGTTGAGGGATTGGTTGTTCGAGATCACGATCAGTAGACTTCAGTTCCCACCTCTCAGGATAGACATTACACACAGGAGTTAAACTTGGAGTTACCTTCTCAAGTTAACTCACTGTCTCATCTCATGCATATCTATTCCGAGATCAACTTTATTCACTTGGAGTTTCATTTAGGGTTTACGTTAATTGATGGTAGTGTTCCAGTTAACATGCTTTCAATAAGGACGTGCATGCTTGCACAATTGTCCATTTTTAGATTAGATGTTTCGGTTAACTGATGGTAGTTTTTCATTAACTATATAGTTTGCTTTATTAGGGCTTAGCAATAAATCTTGCATGCATTGCAAGATTGTAGTTGACTCAAGGTGATTTTAGGGTTCCCTACACCTTTCCATGTCTATAAATAAGAGCTTTTTCTCATTTGTAGATAACTTTTGCACGAGAGAGAAATATATGATGTGCCTACCTTGCCCTCAATATTGCTCGTTCTGTATCTGTTCATGCATTTTTACTATTATGATGAATTGTTATGCCACATAGGGTTTCATGCAATTATAATGGTGAATTCTTTCCTTAGATAAAATCTGTTTTGTGTTCAATAAACTTGTTCAGATTGAGATGATAGTTGTGCCACCTTGCCTTCAAGTAGAGAATTTGTACTTGGTTATCGTGTGATGTGTGTGAATAATAAACTTATTCAGATTAAGCTGATAGTTGTGCCACCTTGCCTTCAAGTAGAAAATCTGTATTCAGTTTATCGTTTGTTGTTTCCAATAAACTTGTTCGGATTGAGCTGATAGATGTGCCACCTTGCCTTCAAGTTGAGAATCCATATTCAGTTTATCGTATATTGTTGTTTCCAATAAACTTGTTTAGATTGAGCTGATAGATGTGCCACCTTGCCTTCAAGTTGAGAATCTATACTTGTTTATCGTCAGATAGTCAAACCTTGCTCTGTTTCCTCATGCTCTATTTTCTTGAGGAAACTGGATAGATTTTAAGTAATTAAGCCTATTTGTAGTTAGTAGTCTGCGAAACCAGAAAATACTCAGCTGCAACATATATAGTTTTCGAGAAAGCCTTGTACCTCTTCTGCTGAAGCAAAAAGACAGGATATAGTTTAGTTTATTTCCCTTTGCAAGTACTTTTGTCAAGCACAACGAGGGAGCTTCCCCTCCTAATTTGAAGAGCACTCATTGCGTAGTGTGCATAGCTGTCCGTACCAACTCTTACTACAGAGGTGCTAGTTGTTACGCCAACATTGAGAAATCACTAAGCTCATGTGACTATCTATTGTACTGCCAAAAAGTTTTGAGAGTTGAGGCATCACTAAGCTCATGTGACCTAGATGCTAGAAGCTCGTGTTTCTTCATAGTAGGTGAAGATAATCCATATGAAAGGAAGACATGGAAGTAGGATCATGAGCCATCTTAATGAAGCTTCTGATACATAGCTTTGGATTCTTCACATGTTCTGATGTTTCATTCTTCATAGTACATTCTTAATATGTCTTCTAGTTTCCTTTTCATTATTCCATGCATTGGTTACTTTCTTATTGCCTTGCATATTGCCACACTTATTTTCAAAATATTGCCTACTTGCTGCACATTTAGTACCTTTCTATTTCCTTTTGAGAGTATATTGAAATAGACAATCTACCTTTCCTAATTTAGAGGATGACTTAGTAGAGTCCATATCTGAATGTATACATGTATGTTTGGAACAATGAGTCATATAAAGTGAGGATTCAAGAGCTTCCTTTCAATGGACATGGAAAAGAAAATCATATTTGGCTATGACAATAGAGATGAAATAGTAGACAGACATAATGTGGGAAAGGTGAGCGGCATAATCACTAGCATACCAAGCATCATAAATGATGGTATCATACATATTAGAATATCTAAAGGGCTAATGTCAAACAAAGAGAGATCTTAAGGATATCCTTGATCATTACAAATATATGACAGAAAAAGAAGCATAATCCAAATCGAATTATCATTTGAAATATTAACAAAATATATAGAGTGCTAGACAATATATGTAAGCTTGTGAACATCGGCAGAAAACTTTCCTATAAACAAAAAGCATTATAAAAAATACTAAAATATGATGCTTTCACTATGCATGATCATGCAAAAAAATAACCAAAAGAAATGTCAAATCAATACTAGGGGATAACGGATGGGGAAATAGACATGGCCTAGAGCAGCTATGAGTTGCTTTCAAAATGATACACATGCATCCTCAAGGAACTTAGAAATGCCTCTTTGTGGAAAAAAAAATATGTACACAAAATTAAAATAATTGATCATAAAATAAATGGGGAAACTGTATTCAAAAACTAAGATTTGAAATGATTTTACCTTTCCAAATTCTTGACTTGAAATTATGCAGACTACTCGCTTGTTCTCTGTAAATACATTGCAATATTTACTATTTACAGCTATAGGGTTCACCTGCATTACCAATAGCCAGAATGCATTAGGCTCTAGATGTAGCATTTGGTCATTCAGGAGATAAAATGCTAGACTTCCTTTGTTGTATGTAGTAGACTGTTTCTCTATAATATATGAATCCTTTTACTAGGAAAAAATTTAAAAGGAGGGAGAATATTGTTCCTCTCTTTCATATGCAACTGAATACTAATCCCTGACATACAGAATAGAAAAAATGAAAGTGATACAGATGCACATACTGTATATAATTGACCAGGAATCTCACTGAATCTCCCTATGATACCACTAATAGGCATATGGAAACGATGGTAATCCTGCATTACAGAATAGATACATCAAACAAAACACAAGATTTTTGATGCATGCATTGTTATGTACTTGACCTCAAATTTCATTGCCCTAAATTTGGAACTTATTAAAATTGAATGGAAACCAAACTCACTAAACCATCACACATGAGAAAAAGAGCGAAGTTTTCATTCTGCTAGAAAAGGAAGAAAACTGTGGATTTTTTTTCTTATTTATAATGCACTGGAAGAAGTGAACCTGTGGAGCCAATCGAAATATCACCAAAGCCCCTTCATCAAATTTCTCCGAATACATTTCATCTCCTAGTAGACCTCGGACAGAAAAATTTTTCCCCTGCATAAATTTTGAAAAATCAATTCTGCCCGAATGTTTTTTAACTAGTGATTGACCACTTACAAAAGAATAGCAAAAGAAATAATTTAAAAAAAAATCATATCAAGTATAGTTTCACATCTTCATGCATTTGCTAATTGTATATTTTTCTCTAGTTCAAGTTTAGATTTGTCTTTATATTGAGGCACCATGCCCGTTGCTTCAAAAGAGGAATTTTACAGTGCAGTTTTTCTTTTCTATGGAACTGAATACACAACATAGAATGTAAACCTCATGTGAACATATATCCTACAAGAATATCACATGTTGAGCACTTTGTAGCATAAGAAAATGAAAAGTTCAAAAATTCAGACTCATCAAACACTTGGCAAACTGAGAAGAATTCAAAAGCTTAGACTCATCAAGAACTCGGGAAAAAAATCAGCAAAATTTTCAAACATTTAAAAACACATAAATTTGTATAAGTGTTCTTCAGAACAAATTACAAAACTTAGAGAGCATAAAACTGATTTCCTTCATATATAGATCAAGATTAGAGTTTAATATGCAACATAGATAAAAAACTGTCTTCAATACATATCAACTGCAAGTTTCAATATGAATAAAAACTACATATTATAATTTCAATGTTCATTATCAATAAATTTCTTCTTTGACGAAATCTCCTAAATGGCTATATGGGTGTTCTTGAAATAGATATTAGACTATGTTGCAGCTTCTTGTTGAAGAGCAATATCATTCTTAGCAAGTGCCTCATGCATGGGATCATGATGTGAATGCAATGAACTCCCAGCTAATGGCTTGCCTTCAACTTTATAATATGTTGCTAGATCCGCTGCCCATTTCATTGCCTTCCTCTTTCAATCAGTTATATTGTCAGCACTAAACATTGGATCCACATCCTCAGCAACCCAATTTGAATATGGATCAATGTCATTGAGGTCAAGTGCCTCACGTGTATCCCACCCCTCTAACTTCTTTGTATGCAACCAAAGGTTGTATCATACAAAGACAAGACCATTCAAGCACTTTTGAGTCAACTGATCATACTTCTTTGTGTGAATGGCTTCAAAAAGATTCCGATTGCACTCACAATCTCAAGTGCTATAGGGCAGGGACAAAATGTGGATGACAAGTTTTTAAAGATTAGATGTTATACCAAAAAAATTCCCTCACAATTCTACAAGGATTACATTTATAACTTTGTATGAATTTTAGTAAACTTAAAAGTCAAGTAAACAGTAAACTAAAATTGAACATGTCTTTTTTCCTAGTTTTAGAGTGACTCCTTCAAATGCATAGAGGTGAAGAAAAAAATCTCCCCTCCATGCCCTTATAAACCTATAATACATCATGTAGGACGTCTCTTAAGGTTTTCATTAGGGATTGTACTCACCATATTCACGTTGAAGCCATCCATAACCTCTTCATCTACTTTCAATGAACTAGAGAAGAAAAACTTAGGGTTCAATTAGTAGGCAATAGCATGATATGTTGGTAGAGTTGTTGGTTCTACCCATAGTTGCAACACTCGCCAAAAACTTGGCGAGTTAAGAAAAACTTGCAAGTTTTTTTGGTCGGCGAGTTTTCCAGGCAATTGTACACCGAAAAAACTCACTGTACTTTTTGGAAAAACTTGTCGTACTTTTGGCGATTTTTTCCAGAAATTATGGAGAGTTTTTGAAAAAAAATCGCGCAATTATTCACACGCCCAGGCAGGTAGTAAAAAGGCATTTTAACTTGTTATTTTCATTCATTTGTCTTCTCCCACTCAACAAAAACCCTCTCCAAAGCATTGTGCACTAATTTACAGTGATTTTGCATCCAAAAGACGAGATTTGAAGGGCATTTACATCGAATGTTGAAGGAAAATTGGATTTCCAAGTAGGTTTTCTTATTTTTCTTATTCTTTCTTTTTTTTTTTTTAAATTCTTCATTCTTGTTGGTTCTATGTTTAAAAATCATCTAAATGTAATGTGAAAATGATATAAATGTACTTATATTCATCAAAAAAAGATTTAGACAAGATTTTTTTATGAATTTTTCTAATTTTTTTACATATTTTGCTGTTTTTTACATTTTTTTGGAATTTTCTTTAAACCCTAGTTATTTTTTTTGTTTTGAATCCTCTTTTTTGTTGAATAGCATGTTTACAATCTTAGATTAGTTTAATTTTTTACTAGTTTCAAGTAATTTTCAGATATTTTACATTTTTTCACATTTTTTTGAAACCCTAATTATTATTTTTTTTAAATCTAATTTTTTTGTTATGAAAATGTTTAGAATTTAGTGATAGATTTTTAGTAATTTAAACTTAAAGTAATCTCTTTTGATTTAATCTAATTTAGCTTCTTTCTAAATTTTCTATCAAAAACTAACACGTTGTACTTTCACTTTGTGTAGGTTAATAATTAATTGATAATGGCTTCTGAACCTACTTTTGCCTCAAGCTCTACCCCATCCGTGCCTACGGGATTTGTAGGCACTCGTCCTCCAAGAGCTAGAGATCCTGCCTAGAAATATGCTTATCTAGGACCCCTACCTGGCACAGTATATTGCATTAAATGTGAAAAAGTATTACGTGGAGGTATCAATCGCCTCAAGTACCACCTTGCAAGCATCCCTCAACGTGATGCTAAGGAATGTCCTAAAACCACAAAAGAAATAAAAAGACATATGAATGCCATACTTTCAGCTGCAGAAGAAAGAAAAGTGCAAAGAGAGAAGGCAAGAGCAGCAATGCAAGCAACCATAGCCTCTTCTCAAGGTGCTCCAATTGAGTCAGATGATGATTATGATGTTACTCAGGAGATAGTGGGCTCTTTTCATGGTCCACGTGTGCGAAGGTCAAGGAAACCCACCACCACCTCCATCCCTTCATTGTAAGAACCCTGGTGGTTCTCAACCCCGAAACCCTACTGAAATGCTGTGTTTGAGAGTTTTTGTATTTTTTGTGTTTTTGAGGTTTTTGCATTAAACATGAAAAGCTGCGATTTTACTTAAATAAATGCTAAAAATTCACAATAAATCTAAATGCAATGAATAGGCTTTGATCTTGCTCAGAGAAGGTAGGCGCACATATTTATTAAATATCCAGAGCATTTACAATATCGAAATATGACATATGAATTAAATATGAATTTATTTCAAAAACCTGATTATCCCTTGCAGCCGCCTGAAGAAATGATGAAATTGTACGGCTAGCATGAATCTCTCAGCACAGGAAACAAAGGAGTCTTCAGAAACCCAAAGCGCACCAAAAGCAACTGTCAGATACTAAGAACTGCCATACCGGAAATAGATTGATTGATCAAATGCTTGATGAATGTTCTCTGCTAACCCTGAATGAATCAATCAATAAGCTCGATCTGTAACCTCTGTGTGAAGTCACCAAGAGACAATCTTCAACTGGTATTGCACAGTCTCAGTATGCCAAACTCTGAAGAGGGATTGTTCTCCAGAATCTATTCGTCTGCTGAAACCCTAGGTTTTGCAAACTCCAAAGCTCAGAGCAAATACAAGACAAATTTGAATAACATATCATAATGGTTCGATTTGTCTTTGGCAGTCAATATATAAGCTTCTTGAGAAATTCGACCAAACCCTCTTTTTAATAATCATTTAAATAAATGATTTAATTTGCCTGTTTGGACTTAGGAGAAATATTTAAATAATAGGCGCCTTCTTCATTAATGAATAAATACTCATTCATTAAATTAATTATGCCACTTAATTATAAAGTATTAAAATACTTTATAATATGCCTTAATTATAATATTTAAATAAATTAATAAAGTGACTTTAATATAAAGTCAAAATTATTAATTATTTAATAAACCATTAAATACTCCGTTATTTCTCCACCCGACCAATACACTGATGAACTGGGTCGAATCTGAGCTAAATAGCTGAACCAGGTGCCCTGCCCAAAATAGCAGCTTCCGCCTGCCGGACTTTCTAAAAATAGAAAGTATCTGAAAAACCACTCTGAAAAAGTCTGCGAAGGCCCAACCTGAATCAACTGAAGGAAAGATGCTCCTAAACGCCAGGTAACTGCCTCGAATGATCCTCTACACACCACTGTCAGCCTACGAGGATCAAAATGATAGGCTCACTCCTCGACAAACAATGTCAGCTAAAACAGGGACATTACAGTCCGCCCTCCCTGAAATTGCTTGTCCTCAAGCAATCTCTGCAAATACGGATGCACCGCACCACCTGGATCCCAAGGATAGTGCCGGACAATGTTCCTGCTAGCCACAACTAACTCCTGTAACTCCCACAACTGATCAACAAGAATAGAATACCATTCCCTATCAACCTCAGTGTTGTCTGTCATAGGATCAAGAAACTCAAGAGGAAGCAAGTCAAACTGCAAGCAATACTTACTCCCTAAGACTGCACGAGATATACTGTCATCCAACATATCAAGCACGTGCATACCAGAACTGTGCACCTGAAATAAATCGTGTACGTGTGGATCAAACATGGAACCATATACACTCTGCACCGTGTACTCACTATAAAACTTCTCTGCAAGCTGAGTCTGAAATCCCAGTGCACAAGTAGGATCGCAAACACTATCATCACTCTTCCCACTAACGAGAGAGATAGAACGTAGGCTCCCATCTGTAATCCCTCTCAACACATATTTCTTGCCCTGTACCTCAAATCTCATCTCCATTTTAGGCAAGTTGAGGGTGAACACACTAATGTCCTGAAGCCATCTCATACCCAACACTAAATCCATCCCACCCAAGTTGACTACATAAAAGTCTGCCTGCAACTCATAATCATTCAGCATGAGGGTGAGATTACAAATTCGTCGAGTGCAAGTGAGTGTATAT
>VDFB02059971.1:0-25373 GCA_007258455.2 Sequoia sempervirens
TCCCTCAAGAGCTATTCATCAAGAGAAATCCACAATCTTGGCCAAAAAAATGTAATCCAGTCAACATAGGAACAAAGGAGACCCTACATATCACGTTTTATGCGGAATCACTATTATTAGAAGAGCAAGAACTCCTAACAGCATTCCTAAAGGAAAGGAAAATAAACTTCACATGGAGCTATGCTGACATGCCAGGGCTAGATCCAGAGACTGTGGTCCATCATTTGGCAGTGTATCCAAAAGAAAAGTCAGTCAAACAAAAACTTCAAAAAATACATCCTCAAATTGCCTTATTCATCAAAATGGAGCTCAAAAAGTTGTTAGATGCAAGATTCATCCGACCAATCAATTATCCATAATAGGTGTCAAATTTGGTACCTATTTCAAAACCTGATGGAGCTATCAGAATCTGCACAGACTTCAGAGATTTGAACAAAGCATGTCCCAAGGATGATTTCCCACTTCCCAACATTGACATGATAGTAGACATGATAGCAGGACATGAGATGCTATCACTAATGGACAGATTTTTAGGATACAACGAGATCATGATAGCAAAAGAAGATCAACATAAGACTGCCTTCACTTGTCCATGGGGGACCTACTACTGGAACATGATGCCCTTCGGCCTAAAGAATGCAGGAGCAACCTATCAAAGGGCCATGACACTGATATTCCATGACATGATTCATAAAACAATCAAAGACTATGTTGATGACATTCTAGCTAAGTCAAGAAAGAGACAAGATCATATAGCAACCCTAAATGCTATATTTGATAGACTGGAGGAATACAAAGTCAGACTAAATCCCAAGAAGTGTGTCTTCGGCATACAATAAGGTAAATTGCTAGGATACATTGTCTCCATGAAGGGTATCGAGGTGGATCTAGCAAAAGTAAAAGCAATCCTCGAGATGGAAGCACCAAAGAAATTAAAACAATTGAGAGGTCTCCAAGGCTGACTTCAATCCATCTGACGGTTCATAGCACAATTGCCAGACAAGTAGAACCCATATTATCACCTACTCCACAAGGGGGTAGTGTACAAATGGGACACAAAATGCGAAGAGGCATTTAACAAAATCAAGGAATATCTACTAACACCACCAGTTTTAATGCCACCCATCCCAAAGAAGCCAATGATCTTATATGTGTCAACAACATCAGTAACCCTTGGAGCTCTCCTAGCTTAGCATGATGAAAATAGAACGGAGAGGGCCATCTACTATATCAGTAGGACAATGGTCAGTCACGAGCTAAATTACTCATTCATTGAGAAAGCTTCCCTTGCAGTAGTGTTTGCATCCCAAAAATTCAGACATTACATGTTGGCACACAAGATAAAAATCATTGTGAAAATTGATCCCCTCAAATATCTCCTATCAAAGGAAATACTCACAAGAAGAATGGATAAATGGGTAATGATACTATCCGAGTACGACATTAAGTATGTGGAGCAGAAAGCCATTAAAGGTCAGGTTATTGCAAACCAACTAGCAGAAGCACCTATGTATTATGAGAATCCTCTTGTATCTGAATTTCCAAATGAATCCATTTTTAACCTCAACATCACTGATTACTAGAAACTATACTTCGATGACTCATATACACAACACAGGTTAGGAGTTGGTGTCTTCTTCATCACCCCACAGGGGGACTACATACGAAGGTCATACAAACTAGCATTTCCTTGCACAAATAACATAGCAAAATATGAGGCTTTGACTATAGGTCTTAGGACATAAGTGCAATGGAATATCATAGCCCTCAAAGTCTATGGAGAGTCTCAATTGATCATAAAACAGGTGAATAATGAATATCAGACTAAGGATGATATGCTCACTCCATACAAGAAATTGGTGAAGACTCTAAAGGAATCCTTCATTGAAATAAAATTTGAACAGATTCCAAGAACCAACAACAAAGTAGCAGACACCATGGCGACAATTGGATCCTTACTGACTATCCCCAACAATGTTCCCAAATATGAATTCTTGATTGATTAGCTTCTCATCCCCACATTTGAGGTACCAGAATCAGAATATGTTTGTAAAATTGTTGGTCCTGGCGATCCTTGGTACCATGACGTCTACACATATCTTCGCATAGGAGTCATACCCACTGACCTCCCATCAAACCTTAAACGGACCTTTATAAAAAAGGCATCCATATTTGTCATCCTAGGTGATACGTTATACCGTAGAAGCATAGAAGGTACCTTGCTATGCTATCTAAATGTTGAGGAGGCATTAACCACTCTAACCGAGGTTCATAACGGTATCTATCGCTCACACTCAAGCGGAATGACCATCGCTAAGAAACTATTGAGGATGGGGTATTACTACCCCACAATGGAAAGAGAAGCACATTATCATGCTAAAAAGTGTTTACAATGTTAGGAGCATGGGGATCTCATCCATGCTCCAACTCAAGAACTTCACCCGATTGTCACACCATGGCCCTTTTCACAATGGGGACTCGATCTCATTGGAAAAATCACACCCACCTCATCCAATGGCCATAAATTCATTATCACTACAATTGAGTATTTCACAAAGTGGGTTGAAGCCATACCCATGACATATATCACTAGGAAGAAAATCTCAAAATTTATTCTAAAATATCTCATCTGTCATTACGCTGTCCCACAAGCCATTATCTTAGATAATGGGACACCATTCAAGAACCAGGAGGTTCATGACTTGTGCAAGAAATTCAAAATCTAGCATCACTTCTCCACCCTGTACTATCTCCAAGGCAATGGCCAAGCAGAAGCTACGAACAAAACCATCCTTAAAATCCTCAAGAAAATAGTCAATGACGTAGGTCGTGACTAGCATCTACAACTTAATCCCACCCTTTGGGCTTATCCAACCAGCATCTGTACACCCACTGGTGCCACTCCATTCTCCTTGGTCTATGGATTAGAAGTCGTACTCCCCATTGAGATAGAGCTCCCATCCCTCAGAATATCATTGCAAAATCTCATCACTGACGAGGACTATTAGGTGTCAAGATTAAATGAGCTAGAGCTACTAGATGAGAGAAGGATTGATGCTTTGAATCACTTACAAGTCTATCATAATAGACTCAAACAAAGCTACAACAAGAAAATTAGAAGAACTTTCCAAGTTAGAGAACTGGTCTTAAAATAAAATCAGAAGAATGTCCCAAACCCCAATAGCAAAGGAAAGTTCAAACCTAATTGCTTAGGACCTTTCATCATAACAACAAGTTACAAATCAGGGGCATATCAACTATCAACACCCGAAGGGGAACCTCTGCAAGAGCCCATGAATAGATCCCATCTCAAAAAGTTTTATACCTAATTGTTTCAAGGTATAAAACCAAGAATCCAAAAAATCATAAAAGTCCTTAAAAAAATGGTTACTTAGGTGAAAACCTGGCAAACAGGCATCTTGGTAATTGCAAAAAAATCAAAAAAGAAAAAATAAATAAATCAAAAAATAGATCAAAAAAATCGTCCTCTAGTGAAAACCACTTCGGTGGCACTTTGGGCAAGTACCTCGGTGAAAACCTGGTAAACATGTGCCCTGTGTAAATAAGCACTTTCCATCCACTAGGATCTTTATGGCTTGATATGCATCATCCATCCATTTCGCTTCCATCATCCATCACATTCAGGTCTCCATCCATCACTCATCCACTCACAGCTGCACCATAGCTTGGTCCTGTGTTCGTATCATGATCCCTCATAGTACTACTTGGCCCATCCTCAAGGTCAGTTTGTCCTGCCTTTATCAAAGTAGTCTATCACATCATGCTGGGGGCATGTTCTCATCCGATCAGATTCGTGTATGGTTTTAAAGTCCTCAACATCAGAAAATCCAAAAACATCAAAACATCAAAAAAATCCAAAAACATTCAAAATATATCAAAATCCAAAAAAAGGTCAAAAAGTCATTCAAAAATCCAAAAACAAGGTCATCTTGTCAAACTACGTTGTCTTTGAGCTTGAACGTAGGCAAAGTTGATCTTTGATCATCCCTTGAGACATTTAGGTCAGTCCTATAGGATTCTATCATAATAAGTTAACATTTCATCATGTATATCATCGTCTATAAATCAGTCAGGTCGTCAGTCGAACTACGTGGTCTCTACGTATATAACGTAGGCAAGGTTCATCTGTTGATCAGCCCTCGAGACCCCTAGGATAGGTCTTTAGGTAGCTTCTTGGTCAAAATCTTAGAAAATCCAAAAAACATTTGTAAAACCTTGAAAAATACCAAAAACAGCCTCAAAACATTCCAAAAAAAAGTCAAAAAATCCAAATATTTGAAAAAAAAAATCCATCCGCCTCATCTCACTTGCACCTGCAGTAAAAAAAAACCACTCACAATAAACTGATCGTCATCCTCAACCTTTAGTGAAATAGTCGGAAATAGGCCTAGCAGTCTAAAAGTAAAACTCAAAAATGTCAAGTCTTAAGTCTAAGTCAGTGCACAAGCAAGCTGGTTATCTCTTCGTATCAGTAACACATCATCTAAAATGGTCTCATATCAATCATCCCTTATAAATGAAATGAGGTGATGCCATCCGCTAACATGTCCTAGGATGAATCCTTCCTACAATGGGAATTATCTTTTGGCAATAAGTTTCGTTCATCATCCTTATAAAGCACATACTTTTTCCATTAGTGGTATTGAAGAGCATCAGTTTGTTTGTTTACTTGGTCTTTATCTTTTAACTTATCTTATTTGCGCTCATTCCAAGGACATCTCAATGATATCTAAAAACAACAGATTTAGAGAATTAGGAATGGGGAAATTATCTTTTGTCTACTGTGCTTGTTGGACATTCTTGCAATATAACCTTGGTGAATACTTGCTTTGTTAGGTATGTATGGAAGAGGTCTAGGGCAACTTGTTGATTATTATAGGGATAGGTTTACCTTTCCATGTTTTGGTCCGAGGTGTCTGAAACTTCTGAAGTGCATCCTAGCAAGGTTTCCATATGTCAGGTGTGAACAAGAATACTCCTATCTATTTGTTGAGTCAAAGTTCATCACACTAAGTACCATGCCATCCTGGTTTGCTATACCTTAATGCATCGTACCATGTGTGTTATCAAACATAATAAAATTTGGTCCTTTGAAAATCCCAATTCCTCAGCAAGTAATCATCATATTCATCATCATCATCTGCATTTGTGTCATCTTGCATCTTGTTGAAATAACTTCTTCTTTTCTTACTAACCACACTAACAAAGTACTATGATAGTTGATCACCATCACCATCATCGTCATCGATCCTGCATCCACAAATCATTAGCATATTGCATAAAATATCATATAGGAAATGTACACATTGCATTTTAAATAGGTGCATTCATGACATCACATTCCACCCATTATGTGGCATCTCAGGGCATTACATTGATCATTGCATAAGTAGTCATTTGTATTTCATAACCATTTCATATTACCATTATATAAAACATCGCATAATATGAACAGAAGCATCTCATAATCATCATAATCATAAGCAATAGGTATATAAGCATTAATTCATTAGGCATACATATCATCGCATTAACATATCATTGCATCACATACATCATCATTTAGGATATTAACATTAGTTATTCTAAGCATCTCATACCATCATTTCATTTGCATCATATCACGACCATCGCATCTTATCATATACATCCATAAATCATCTCATAAGAAGCATTTCCACACATCATCACGTATACCATAGATCATATCATATATCACATATTGCATTGGTGTAAAATAAACCATCATATAGATAACATCATTGCACATCATATCATAGGTTAGCATAATATAGATCTGATCATGGCATAAACATCATTAGAAATAAATGCATCCATAGGAACATCATTGCAAAGCATATAGAAATAAACCATCCATGCATAAATAAAAGTACATGGTACATCTCATCAAAATCAGTTCATATATCATATCATCAATGTCACTATCATAGTACAAAAGAATAATAATCGGATCACTGTACATATGTGTCAATCAGTACAAAATGCCCATTGGGCTATAAAAAACAAGCCCATAAAGCAAAAAAGGTACATCATAAAATTTGGATCATGGCCGATCTCTGTGGATGTTGCCCTTGCCCCTGTCACTGTGACCCTCTAGTGGTCTCTGACTGGCTCGCTTTGAGTACTCGGGAACCTAGTCTGCTCTAGGTACATGGTCGTGGTAGGCCCAACGGTAGTACTCTATCTCTCAGATAGCATCTCTGTAAGATCATATCAACATAGTACCCTGGGATGAGGAGGTTGTTATGCTCTTAATCTACTGCCTGCGGCCTGGCTCTGTCGCTGCCTATAGCTTTGCAGCATGTCTCTGCTACATAGCCTGATCCCTCTCATCTCTAAGCTGCTCCCTCTTAGCCTGTGCCTGGTCTTTCTCAGCCATCACTACCTGTACATGTGCCTGTAACTACAAAATCATGGCATCCTATGTATCAGCCTTCCCTGTTGGCTGTGCCTGTGGCTAGTCCTCACCCTCGGCTCATGGTGGTGGGACTAGCGGATCCTATTGCTGGTTCTACATGGGGACATCTCCCTGACTTGGTGGAACTGGGGGAACCTCTTGTGGATCCTATCGGATCTCGATCCTTGGTCCTTGCCCTTGTCCTCGTCCTCTACCCTTGCCTCTAACCCTATATGCCTCTAGATCCTCACCTGGAATAGTCAACTGAAGAGGAGATCTAAACCAGTCTCTATAAGCCTATGTAGTGCCTAGATTTGCCAAACCCTAATCGTAAGCCCAAGGTCAGACCACCAAGTTTTGAAAGCTATCAATCGCCTCTGCGGTAGGAATACCAGGCCCCCATGACACCTGTGTTCTACTGCATGCAAAGACGGCCACATAATCGTCATCTGGCCAATCTTGCAACTCCCCAAATTGATGTTGTACACACACACATAGGTATCTCTCTATCATCGTGTGCTCTCGGCCCTGCATGTATTGATCATGGCAACAATAAAAGAGATGGTCTACATCATCAGCCCATCCAGGCTGACCGAGGTATGGTCTCCAAGTGAACACAATCATCTCATCTATGACCCACCTCCACTAGGGGATCCTATGATCTCTAATGTGTGTGAAGGA
Source organism: Sequoia sempervirens (assembly GCA_007258455.2). Taxonomy (NCBI): domain Eukaryota; kingdom Viridiplantae; phylum Streptophyta; class Pinopsida; order Cupressales; family Cupressaceae; genus Sequoia; species Sequoia sempervirens. The sequence continues at coordinate 7,121 of VDFB02059971.1, forward strand.
CACACCACCTCTGTATCATGTCACTAGGGCATCTTTTGCCCCCATCAGAACTAGAACGACCCATGGACATAGCACAAAAATGTGCTCCCACGCCCAAACATGTAGAAGTGCCACCCCAGCTCCCAGCGCTCTGCAATCCACATATGCATACTCATGGAGATCCCTATAAAGTGAAGCCAAGAGGATGGGCCCCCACGTGAAGTGAACTAACCTATCCCGGATCATCCTCTCCCAGCAGTATCCCCATCCACGACTGAAATACCGCCCTTGTCTTTCTAGGGAAACCAAACCCGAAATGATCACTGCAATAGCCCAACGGAAGGGAGGTGCTATAACTCTATACCTCTCCAACTTGATCTGACCCTAGCAGTAAATAATATCTCGAGTGGTGAGGACTTGGGTACAGTACTTGTGACCCTACTCCATATCGTAGATCACCCGGCAGCCATGAATGGGCAATCGTAGTATCCGTCAGATGTCCTCCAATGTGATGGTCGCCTCACTAGTGGGAAGATGAAATGATGACATCTCGTTGTGCCACCGCTCTGCCAGTGCTGACAACATCCAGAGGTGTGTGCGCATGGGCATCGCATATGCAATATGCCATAATCCTGTAGCTCCTAGCTGATCCTGGTCTCTGTCACTAAAGTCCCGTAGGATGCTCGCCAAATCCCGCGACTGGTGCTCCCAAGAATAAAGCTCCCTAGGTCTGTCTTGCATCATGGAAAGTCAGCATGTTAAAAACTTTGAAAAAAAAATCCTAGCCTAACACCTCAAACTCGTTCCTAGCGGCGCAATTTGTGAAGGCATCACAGTTTGAGTTTTCTCAAACTCCAACGTTGGACCTAGAATTTAGCCAAATAGCACCACCACGGCGCACTTTAGCTCTCAGCATCGCAATTTTCATAAAAAGGGCACCGTCGCGGTGCACTTTTCCAAACTGGCCCGCCGAGTCTGAGCCAAGCTTGAGCCTAGCGATGGAATTTTTAAAATCCAAATTGCACAGCTGCAGAGCTAAACAGCACTATTGCGGCACAAAGAGGAAATTAGCGGTGCACTTTAAACACCGAGTGGTGCTATAATAGCGCCGCTAGAGGTGAGCTCTCCTTAAAAGCAGTAACAAATACCTTAAAACGAAAAAACGAAGCTTTAGTTAGGGCCACATACTGGGGTATCGATGCTAGGTGGCCGCTGGTAGGTCCGAACTCAGTTGAAAATATGTAGAGGAAGTTGTCGTTGTGCCATATTGTCAAGAAGTCAAAGCTCAAATCTTGAGGTTTGTTAGCAGAGGTGTGTGAAAATGACTTGAAAGTGACCCCTTGGGCCCCTTTTAAGCCTAAAAATTAGGGTTTTTTGAGCCTCTAGAGCTGTCCTGCTAGGGTTTTGGACCCTTGAACCCGTTTTCATTCGTTTGAGGCTTTTTTTGATTGATTTATTACATTTAGACACATTTTTAGCCTCCCGGACCCCTTTCGGATCCGTCGGGCACTTTGTCACCTTTTTTCGCGAGCTCACCCAAAAAAATAAAATTTCCGTTTGATCTCTCGAGGGGGCATTATAATGGCATGTTTTCTCTTGCCATCCAGCAGTGGGGAAAATTTTTAAATGTCAATTTTTTATTATTTTGATTGAGATTGTGTATTCTTTGAACCAACGCAACGAGTGCATTGCTTCAAAGAGGGGCAAAATGTAGACATTGAAAATATACTATTGACATCGTGCACCTGATCCCGACTTACTAACATCGTTTCTTCCTAAATCATTCCTTGGTCTAACCGTTTAATCAAATTCCCCTATTTGATTAAATTCATCATATCCTCTCTTGGTTAAATAAATCACTTTTATCTAATCAAGTCAATCTCTTGTTAATTAAATCAATCCATCTGATCTAATTATCCCTATTTAATTAAATAATCAATTTATTTGATTAAATTCCTAAAATCTATCCATTAAATTAAATAAATTAAAACCTTATTTGATTTAATCTAACACCATCCCTTTTAATTAAATAAATCAAAATCTTTATTTAATTAGCCTTTTATCATATTCCTCTCTTGTTTGATTTAAATAAATCCATAAATCTAAGTCAAATAAGTCACATCATCTAATCTCATGTTAAATTAATTAACCTTTGATTAATTTAATCTAATCTCATGTCACATCCTCTAGATAATTCAATTTGCACATGAGAATAGATTTAATTCATTTATTAAATCTCTATTTTCCTCACAAGGCATCTTTTTGGAATATTCTCTCAATTTGAATTCAAAAATTCCAGATCAACATGTACATCCAACAAGGCATTTAAAACCTCTTACATGTCCTTTACCTTGAGCCAAGTGGCATTTATTGCATTTTCCCTTCCCTCTTACATGTCATTTCAACAAATTGAATTTCAAATATTGGCATTTATTGGCACAAACCCCAAATCTTGCACAACCATCATCCATTCATAGTTTGACAAGTGGCACCATATCATTGGATGAGTGTTAGTCCCACATTGCTCAAATTTGGGCATTCATCCATCTTGAAATCCTATAAATGAAGAGATCCTCTCCTGATTTTATCATCCACAATTTGAGTAAACTTACTATGCTCAAATTATTAGCAAATTTCATCATCCACAATCCAAGGAAAGTTACAATGCTAAAATACTTAGCCATTTCCATTCATGATTCAAATTCTTAGTTAGGCCTTTTGCAGATTTGGCTTGGAGTTCTCATCTTCTCATCAATGTGGATCAACATCATCTTCAACATTCGAATCTTGCATCATAGGAATTGGCAAAGGGCAAATTTTTACATCATTGGCACCAATTCTCCCATGGGATCAAGTGTTTGCTATTTAAATTAGGATTTAATCTAGTTTTAATCATTTCATTGTGTTCTTGCTTATTTTCTTTCCTATTTTGAGTTTGCAAATGGATTTCATGAGGAATCCTTATTTTAGCTTGTAAATCCTTGTCTAACTCGTTTATTCATGTTTTTTTGTAGGTACTAGGAAAAGGGTTTGCACACTTTCACCTACACACAAGTAAGAAGGGGAAAATTGTTGGGGGCTGTATAGGGGCCTACCTCATTAGACCATCATTTTGGTGTTTCCACCTCCACAAATAGCCAAAAGGAAATGAAGTAGAATATGTGATAAAGGAAAGAAGAGAGAGAAATACACACTACAAAACAATACAGTGCTACTTAATCAAATCACAAAGGAGAGGAGTGAAACATTACCGCCTCCACCCAAAAAATCTCACTATCCAATGGAGGAGAATTTGGACTTGGGAAGGTAACCACAACCACAATTGCAATGAAAGGATGTCTCGCAAGACTCCAAGCCTTTAATGGCTTGCTTCACACCTACTATGTTGAGTTGATGGAGTGTTGTTGCTACAGTGGAGTGATGAAAATATTGCGCGAGAGTGTTGGAAATGCTAAGAGATGGCTTGAGAATGTGTGCAGATTGCAAGAGAGATGTGAAAAAAGGTATGGATTGAGTGAAGGATGAATGAATTTGAAGGAGAATGAAGGATGATCTACCATTTTTGGGGTTGGTTGTTCAAAGAGGGATGCTAAAAATTGACCCCAATAGAGAGTGTAATGCCTCTACCAACTTTAGACTAGGAATCTGCCAGGGACAACAACATGCCACATAGACATCTACATGGTGTGCATGTGTCCTCGAAAAATATTCTTGCACTGATGCATAAGAAAAATTCCAAGTGGAAGGAAGGTTGTTTGGTGATGTGGAATTTCGTGTTTGGATTTTATTTTCTAAGTTGAGGGTGTGTAAAAGAGGAATTTGTGTATAGGATGCAAATTCGCTCCTATACATTTTTTCCCCACTTTAGTAAGCATGAATACGAATGAGTGCTTTAGATTATGATTTAATTCGAATCACCAGAATGAAATTTTTTGGCATGGGATCATTTTTTACAAGTTTTCCTTCCTCATTCAAATTGTAAACAACTTTTGTGGGTTTACCCATAAAGTAGATCAAAGAGTTAGTAGGGTTAGAAATTTATACCTGAACCATTGAGGAAGCAAACTGCAATCTAGTGAACTCAAAAGCACGGGGCAGGCAAAGGACTCCATAGGTACTCTTCCTGGGTAGTTTTGAACAAAAATACTCCATAGCCTTGTAGAACTACGAAGTTGCACAAGGTACACTATAGGCCCTCAGACCAATGATGGACAAATCCCATAGGATGAAAGCATCTCAATGGCTTGTAGACTTACAAGGAGACAAGATTGTAGGACATAATAACCTGGAAGAAATAACCATGGATAGAATAACCCAGTCACAATAACCCAAGGACAAAGTAACCTAGGGTCATAATAACCCAAGCCAAAATAACCTATTGTGAAAATAACCCATGGACAAAATATCCCTGTAAGAATATAGAGAAAGGAAAACAAAATTTATGAGCTTGATCTAAAATGACAATGGGTTAATCTATCCATGGGTTATTTTGACCATGGGTTATTCTTTTCATGGGTTATTATGACCCTGGGATATTTTGTCCTTCGGTTATAATGATGGGGTTATTCTATCTAGGATTATTTTGGCTGGGTTATTATGTTCAGATACCAGAAGAAACCCCCAAGATCTCTCACATGAAGGAAGCCCCAAGAAGTAAGCGGCCTATAGGCCCACAAACCTAGAAAGAGGCATCCCCCAAGATCTCTCACATGAAGAAAACCAAATGAAATAAGAATCTTACAAGCCTACGAACCTATAAGGAGGTGTCCCCCAAGATCTGTCACATGAAGGAAACATGATGAAATAAGCGCCTTACAGGCCCACAAACCTACAAGGGAGAAACCCTCAAGATCTCTCACATGGAGGAAGTCCAAAGGTGTGAGCACCTTATAGGCCTGTAGACCTGCAAGGAGGCATCCCCCAAGATCTCTCACATGAGTGAAACCCAAGAAAGGGGACTCCACATAGTTAGAAAGTGGCTTTACAGCTGCACCTGCAAAGTCACATGTTTATCCACAACTAAAACATGCTAGGAACCACAAAGAAGCCACATAGGAAAATAAACAAATAGTCACATAGAACATCAATAAGTTAGAAGATTTCAAAGGGGTCCTTTGGGAACCCAATATGAAGAGGAGTCCACTCAAGGGATGCACTATTTGAAAGTGTGAAAGAGATGTTTTTTCTCAAATCAATGAATCCTTTTGAAAGATGTTCATTTCATCAACAAATTTGAAAGGAAGAAACTGCATCCTTGCCAGGGGAAGGTCAAAACTGCTCCAACCTCAAAGGAAATTTCTTAGGTTCTTTCTTAATAAACCAATGATAAGGAAACACATTCTGTTAGGTCCAACTCAAGAATGTGATTCTTGAAAAATCTTACAAAGATTCTTGAGAAAAGATTTATTGGTAGTGAATATATTTTCTGAAAATCAAAGGAATCATAGAAATGGTATTGTCACACATGAAAGGGACAACTCAAGCAAGGAAGGAAAAAGGATAAAAGGAAAGTGAAAAAGAAACAATCACGAATAGAAGACATAGGGGTGATCTGATATTTCAAGGTCAGAGTTTCTCATAAATATATAAGTATAATAATAATACATATAAATGAACTATCATCAACCCCCTAATTTATTAGACCATGTGAAGAATGCACAAGAAGAAAAAGTGAAAATAAAACATTGGGTCAACATGGAAGGGAAGCCTAAATTACCCCAACACTTTGCATCATCCCCAATTTGGAAAAGATCAAACACAAACATGGAAGAATAATGATACAAATAGAAGAAGGTTCATGACACAAAATCACTCCTATATCCAAGCACCAACAAGGGTGACAAGGGTCATCCAGGAACACATCACAACACAAACACATCTAATCTAAAGATAAAGAAGATGCCTCCCCCTAACACTCATCAACCAAGAGGTCATTCGCTTCTCAATCTAGATAATTGTAAGGTGAAGGAAGACGAGCCTGCAATGGTGGAATGTTAAGAGGAGGAGCTTCTAACCCTCCCACAACAAGGGCTAAGGAAGAAGGCCCCGCAAGGTCTTCTCCATTAGGCTCTTGTGTAGATATGGTCAGCAATTTTGGGAAGATTAGTGACAAGGCTAGAACTTCATACCAAGAGTTAAACATGCACTTTATTGGATTACCATGTCGTACCTCAATGTACAAAGAAGGCGACACCCGAGATTCACTGCTTGGCTCACTGAATGAGTCGGGAGTGGTGACAAAACATAGGGGAAGTCAGGACTAGTTCCATTACTAAGACAAAACAAGCTAGCAAAGGACCATGTTTTGGAGAAGGTGGGCTCCTCTTATGCCCTCCATTGCTTGAAGAGCCATCCTCTACCTTTTACTTCATCAAGGGATGTGAACTCCCCACAGATGAGACAAGAGGCACAGAGGAAGGGGAGGAAGAGAAAATCATGGTAGATAACATTGAACTATTTGACATATCTATGAGTTTAGGGAATGGCGAGATGTTTGAAAGGGACATCAATAGGGTCAGCTCGATCAAAAGAGAAATAAACACATGCACCTTTTTGGGGTCAAGTTCACTTGCACTTACAGAGGGAGTTGGAAGCAAGACTAAACTAGATTGAATAGAACCAAAGGGGATGAGAGAGGAGGACGCATCAAGAGGCCCTAAAGCAAGGGTGGATGTATCATCTTCCTTCTTCTATAAAGCAACCTACTTAGCCACCAGATCCTTTTGCCAACACTTGCAGTCATGCACAAGGAGGTTTATACGAATCTTTGAACTAGAGACCAAGAGTTACAAAGGGATAGAAGGCTCCTTATCAGCCATTGGAGTGTCCACCATAGTTGTTTCTAGTGGAGGGACAAGCTCCTAGATAGGAGTATGAGGAAGAGATTGAGAAACAATAGGGGAAGTCAGCTCTAATGTTTTGGCAACAGGCCTCTTCCCATTTATTTCTTTAGGATTAGAAGTGGTGGGATGCCACAGAGGTTGAGACATAGAGGATTCCCCATAGGGACCCTTCCTTCTACCATATTGAATGGGCCTAGGCTCCGTGGGAAGAATAGGAAGCTTGAACACATGACACATGGTCTTTCGCCAAGTGGGCACCATAGGATTCTCTCGCAAATGAAAAAAATAATCTAATGGTTTAATAGTAGGGTAAGAGGAAGCATCAAGCTAGACAATAGAAGAGGAAGAAGAGGGACCCTAAGAGGGCTTTTATTCTTCTCTTTTTCGGGCCTTGGCAGCATCATTGTTAGATTTTAAACAAGCCCTATGGAAAACAACATAAGGTGATGGAGGGTACCTCACTCTAAACGTTAAGCACACTTTCTTATACTTTTGATATGTCCAGTACAAGAGGTCCTTTCTAGGCAGTAGATGACCAATGGGTGTAGGCCAAAAGTGATCTAAAGAATAACTACCACATGCAACCAATGTTCTATAACTGGTGTCATTGATTACATGCACGAAACCATCATGAATAAATTTTAAACATTTGTGTACAACTGAGGGAATTGCATTCATAGTTACTAGCCAAGGGATACCTAGCTTCACTCTGAAGAGTTCAAACCCTAGGATTATGTCAAACAACAAGTTTATAGATTTAGGTCCAACAAGGAGTGAGAAAATGATACTACCAAGAGGAGGTATGGAAAGTTTATTATGTGTACGGATGGTGCTCACAGGTGCACCATGCCCATCCTTGTGTAGGAACTTAATTAACATGATATCCTTAGTTATAATGATCACCTGAGATGTCAAGTCAACAAGAACTGCTACAGTGTTCCCATTGATTTGTGCAGGGATATAAAGAGGAAATGGTTCCCTATCAAAGCCCATCAACAGATCCTATGAGGTGAAGGTTCACCTATACTACTACTCATAGGTTGTGTAGAGGGGATATGTAGATGCAAAAAAGAGGCCATCATGCACACTAAAGGATACTCTCACAGAGCCCCCCAAAGGTTTGAAATAGGATAGTGACCCAGTTAAGGTTTCACTCCACAATATTTATGGAACCTTCCAACTATGCCTACTAGGGATCTCAAACTAGGTTGTAAGGAGAAAATCCTCAGAACAATCACACTTACAATGCTCTAAGGACATGAGGAAAGGAGCCTTTAGTACCACCAAATGGAACCAAAATGGTTCACGTAGGGCTCACCAAAAATGTAAGAGAGGAGGACCAACCATGTCAAGGCTCCTGGTCACAGAGTACTGAGAGTGGAGGGCTGCCCTTAACTTACCTTACTCTAAAAGGTGTCTTAAGACAAGGATCAAGAATGATGAGGACTATAATGTACTTCTATCACTTTGCAGATCCTCAACTTAGGTCTGGGAAAGGTGAGCTAGTCTTTAGAGTCAATATTGTGTCTCAAACAACTTTGTATCAGAGGATGACATTGCAATTATGGGATGACAGTGCAGTGCATTGGCATCTCTTGGGTGCATTGGCATTCATATGATCAAAAAACTGTGAACACACTACAAACTACCTAAAAGTTAACTCATAACCTCGCTAATGGACTTTAATGAAAATGACAAGATGATGAAATACAAAAAGTAAATGCATAAATAGTGGAGCAAATAGATAAATACTAAAGTGATAAATACCAACTCATAGAAGCACCAGTTCTCCATCTAGCTTCACATGTAGGCTATGTGCAAGATCATGATGGGCCAAAAAGTGGCAATATTATGGGTATTTGTAGGGTATGTGGCTGATGACTTTTTTTTTACCCAAAATTGATGAAACGAAAAGGGTTTTTAGAGGAGATTCCCAGATTTCCACCAATATATATTATGCTTTAATTTGAATTTAATAAATAATTATTATTCATTTTCTATTAGAATTATGACTAATGTCCTAATCGATAGGGAAATTGAAAAACATCTATAACTTTCAATAGGTATCACGATTTTTGAATCTGAAACATGAGTCACATTCTATGCTTCACATACTATAGGATTAAAAAAAGAAAAATTAAATTTCATGAAGTTTTGACCAAGTTAAGGTGGTCAACATCGAGTTTTATATTTTTAAAAGTTGTAATAAAAATTCATAATTAATTATTTACTTGAAAAAAAATTACAAAAAATATGTCACATTTGAACATGACTCCTCTAATTATATATAAAATCTTATAAAAATAATTATCATTTTATTATGGTTAGGGTGGTCGATAGACACCTACTTCTTATTTTTCCTTGTAATTTAAGTACTCGCATTGAAATTTCAAATTTTCACCAAATAGATTTTATATATTTTAAATATAAACCTAGTAGTTTAGAAACTACATTCAATTTTCTACAAATTCTATTTTTTCCATATTTTTGAAATAATATAGATAACTTATTCAAATTTTTATGTCAAGTTGCCTAACACTGATTTTTTTGATTTTTTTGCCACTTAAGGTCCTATTTTTTCCATGATGATCCTGCACATACCCTGTACTTTCACCCACACACAAGAAAGAACGGTAAAATTTTTGGGGTTGTATAGGGGTCTACCTCAATCAAACCACCATTTTGGAGTTTCCACCTCCACATACAACCAAAAAGTAATGAAGTAGAATATGTGATAAAGGAAAGAAGATAGAGCAATACACACTACGAGTATGTGCAGGATCATGATGGGCCAAAAAGTGGTGATATGGTGGGTATGTGTAGGGTATGTGGCTAATGACTTTTTTCTACTCAAAATTGATGAAACAAAAAGGATTTTTAAAGGACATTCTTGGATTTCCACCAATATAAATTATGCTTTACTTTCAATTTAATAATTAATTATTATTCATTTTCTATTTGAATTACGACTAAAGTATTGATTGATAGGCTGATCGAAAAACCTCTATAGCTTTCAAACAATATCATATTTTTTGAATTTGAAACATGTGTCACATTCTATGCTTCACATACTATACGAATAAAAAAAAAAAATGAATTTCATGAAGTTTTGACCAAGTTAAGGTGGTCAGACATACGAGTTTTTATATTTTTTAAAAGTTTTAATAAAAAATATTAATTAATCATTTACTTGGAAAAAAATTACAAAAAATATGCATCACAGCGAGACAAGAGTCCTCAACTTATATCTAAAATATTATCAAAAAATATTATCATTTTATTGTGGTTAGGGTGGTCAAGCAAACACCTACTTCTTATTTTTTCCCTAAAATCTAAGTACTACTGAATTGAAATTTCAAAATTTCACCAAATGATTTTATTAAAAAAAAAATAAACCTAGTAGTTTAGAAACTACATTCAATTTGCTACAGATTCTATTCTTACATATTTATGAAATAATATAGATAACTTATTTAATTTTTTACGTCAAGATGCCTAACTCTAATTTTTCTAAATTTTTCACCACTTAAGGGCTTGTTTTTTCCATGATGATCCTGCACATACCCCAACAAAACAATACAATGCTACTCAATCAAATAAAAAAGGAGAGGAGTGAAAAGTTACCTCCTCCACCAAAAGTCTCACTAGCCATTAGAGGAGAATATGGACTTGGAAAGGTCACCACAACCACAATTGCAATTAAAGGAGATCTTGCAAGACTCCAAGCCCACACTTCAATGGCTTGCTTCACACTTGCTATGTGGAGTTGGAGTGTTGTTGCTGAAATGGAGTGTTGAAAATGCTAGTTGAGAGTGCTGGAAATGCTAAGAGATGGCTTGATAATGCGTGTAGATTGCAAGAGAGATGTGAAAAAAGGGATGAATTGAGTGAAGGATGAATGAATTTGAAGGAAAATAAAGGAGAATCTTCCATTTTCAGGGTCTGTTGGTCGAAGAGGGACATTACAAATCGACCACAATTGGGAGTGTAATGCCTTTTCCAACTTCAGATGCAAGAATTTTTTAGGGATGGAAGCATGCCGAGTAGATGTCTATGTGCCACATGTGCATCCACAACAAATATTCTCTCATTGACGCCCAAGATAGATGCCAAGTGGAAGGAAGGAAGTTGGGTGGTGTGGAATTTTTCCTTTATATTTTATTTTCAAAGGTGAGGGTGTGTAAAAGAGGAATTTTCATAAGGGGTGCAAATTCGCTCCTATACAAAGATATTTCAACCATCAAATATTGCTTAATATATAATTCTTCATTCTTATTTAGATATTATGCAAAACTTGTAGTTAGAAAATTTTCAACTAGCTAGATAGCAAAATGAGATGGCTCCTAGACATATATTAATATCAAAATAAAAAAATTATTCCCAATACATCTTAGACACTCTTAGAAGACATTTTGGATAATAAGATGAAGCTTTATGGAAATATTTTTTTCAGTATTTTTTGACATTTTTTAATTTTATATTTGTGAGGCCATTCACACTATGGATAGTTTTCTGAAGTGTATCTTAAATACTTCTTATGATATGATCCTAGATATATATTGGTTATTTCATGATTAATCTCTCTAACACATGTATACAAACTTTAAATTTTAAGCTAAAAGTCATAGGGAAGGGTGACAAGGTTAAATAAATCCAACAAATATTTTAATTTTCTAAAAAAATATCTATAAATAACCATCAATTTCATGTTCCTAGGGCATGGGGCATGAAAATTTGGAGTGAATCTTCATTCTCGCCAAAGAAAAACCTCATTTAAATTTTAGCATGTTTTAAGTTTCTCAAATATTGTAAACATATATAATAGTTGAATTCATAGAAGGTAGTTGAATTCATACAAGGTAGTCAAAGTAGAAGGCATGTGTAATACTAATAATTTTTTCTTATATTTTTATGAGTGAAATAAAATCTACTTTTCAAAAATATTTAGTAATTCTCAATTTTTTTTAATGCCTATATATATGTAGTAATGAAAAAAGTAGCATTTTCTTTGCGTGCTTGAATAATGGACATTAAAACTAAACTAATGATTTCTTGGAATAGTGTTGTAATGTGGTGTACACATTCACACCATTCTAGGACCTTTATTTGAGTAAAACATGCCTAAATTTCTCCTTTGCAAAGGTGTTTTAAAGTGTTGTGACACACTTTCACACTTTTCTAGGACTTATTTGCTTAATTGAGCCTAATGGGCCCCTTTTCAATAAAAATGTACATAATGTGTGTCTTTTTTAAGTGTTGTAAAGTTTTTTAAAGCACTTTCACATTTATCTAGGCGATCTTAATTCATTGTGGTTAATTAGAGTTATTAACCCTCTTTTAATTCAAATTTAGGCATTAATTTTGACACATCTCGAGGATCTTTCCCGACAATCATAAATTAAATATCAAATTATTTCATTGGGAAAAATTTGGTCTTGGTAAGTTGAATTAGAACCCATTCACCCTTAATGGTGAATGGATCCTCCCTTAACATAACCCTCCTTTTTCAATTGATCTGGAATGGGTTTTTGGCTTTCTTTTAGCTCACCAAAGCTTGGTCCTGGAAACTTAGCTAGGACCCATTCGCCTTTGGTGGTGAATGGGTTGTCCTTTAATAAGACCCTAATTTTTGAATTTCATTCTAGTGAGAATTTAATTATCTTTCTTTCTAGATCTGGTGTCAGCCTTAATTCTTCAAATTTTTGGGTCAATATACTAATTTAGTATAATTGAGGGGTTAATTCAATTTTTTTCTCCTAAGCAATTCTAACAAGATCTAGCAATTCAATCTAAGCAATCGTAAGCATTCAAGAATTCAAGTGATCAAGCATTAGAGCATTTTCAAGGCATTTCAAGGAAGATTTCAAGTGATTATTGCAACAATTCAAGGTCTTGTCATTATGTCAAGGGTTTAATGCATTCATGTTGTTGAGCTAAGAAGTCAATGTTGCATGGAGGATCCATTTACAAGCATTATCGTACATCCAAGATCTACATTCTTCATGGACACTACATGTTAGTATGTAGATTTGATTCACAAGACATCATTCAAGGTGACATCATTTACATTATTGCACTTTCATGTTTCATTTCTTCATTTCATCATTTGGTTTAATTACCTACAAGGGGTTTGACTAAGGAAAACCCCCATTCACTAAAAAGTCAACAAGTTGTTCTTTCCCTTGAGTGTGTTATTGTAGATTTATAGGTTAACGATCAAGTGGATCAAGATTTAGAGCATAGTTTTCAAAGTTGCACAGTTGCAAAAGTTGTCATTCAAAGTGCAAGATCATGGAAAGAGTTCTACAAAATTAACTACAGGCTTCCAAAACTTGAGAATGGGGATTTCAAGAGTGCAGACATCAATGTAGATGATCCTAAAGTCAATTTTTTAAAACCCTAAAAAGGACCCATTCGCCACTTAAGGTGAATGAGTCCTCCATAGCTCAAAAACATCATCTTTTTTGGCCAAGTACACAACTTTTTATGCTCTTAAAACATTCCTCATAGTTGCTATAATAGCTAGGTGATATTTTTGGTTGTTATTAGCATCATATTTTGCATAATTTGAAGTTAAATTTGCTTTAAAATAGGTTATACATCCATCTTGCTATTGCAAATTAGATCCACATTTTTTCACATTTCAATATAAAACAATGAATTTCTCAACTAGTGTATTATCCCCTAGATTACTTGCTCAATTCAGATCACTTATGGACTTTATTTATTTTTTCTAGGATATTAATTTTTCTAAAGAATCAATTTTGGTTCTTTCAAGTTGCAAATCCTTGATATTTTCACAATGATCCAATCCTACCAATGTCAAGATGAATACTAGTGGTTTATAAATTTTTTAATTTAATGATGGGTTTGTTTTCTCATTTGCAATCAACATCATTAGGTTTATTTTAGTCTTCAAATTTAGACTCAAGTTTAGATTATTACATGGTAGAAAGTATTTGAGCATATACAAAGAGTATTGAATTACATTCATTAGTCTTTAACAATAGGGTTCGTAGGAATTATAAGGACTTGAATTTTGTTACTTAATATATGTGATATTATTATGTATGGGATTAGATATTAATGAATTAATATTCACTACATCATTACTTCTTGTATCAATTGTTGTTCGCCTCCTTCTAAAACATAAATAGAAATAAATCTTCAATTTTTATGCTATTAAATATTCTTATCTTTTATGGGATTTGTTAATACCATGCTAAAGATATACTTATCAAATGACATATCTTCTAGGCATTTAACCTTCAACTCAAAAACATGAAATTTATTTATATGTTCTTCAATAGTCTTATTTTTTATATACACTTTATCAAGTGACACATCTTCTAATGATTTGGCCTTCAACTCCAAAACATAAAATTTATTTATATATTTTTTAATTGTCTTATTCTTAACATACACTTATATACACACACACTTTATCAAACTTTATCAAGTGACATATCTTCAAATGATTTAGCCTTCAACTCCAAAACAAAAAAATTGTTTATATATTCTTTAATTGTCTTATTCTTAACATATACTTATATATAGTAATACACCAATTTAAAATTTATCCACTATTGATTAGATGTAATACAAACCCTCCTTCCTCCAAGGAAATGATAGCATTTACATAATTTAAATCTAATCTAACACATACCCATTTATGCATTTATTAATCATTTAAATACCCATATGAAAGTTTCCGATAAATACAAATGATATTAGATTACAGTTAAAAGAAAAACTTATTTTTTGTCTGCCTCTTTGTAAGAGAGCTTCATCATGCTAATAGATTAACGATTTCTAAATAGACATTCTACTGTATAGAAACAATGTATACAATAGAATTGCCTAGAGAAGCTCGAATTTCCTGTCTGTCCTATTCTAACGGACGGTGTACATGCACATCAAACTCTCTCGAGAGTTCCAAACGCCCTGGAATGAATTTGATCCTTACACGTCTCAGAATTTTAGCTTAGTGAAGAACGCATACAATTTCCTTTCAGTCTCTGTCCATTCTATGTAAAGCCCACGACCACTAGTCGACAGAAACATGCCTGCGATCTGCCCACCAATAATTTCTATAAATGCCACACATCAGATCGACCGTTTGTGATGAAGACAACAAATGGATGAAGATGAACCAGACAAGATTAACTACACCGTCCAAGAAATTGCACGTTTTGTGATGAAGACAGCGAACGAGACACGAGATAGTCCAGAAGCCGTCGACAAGTAGTCGACGTGAAATCTATCGAAGATCAAATTCTCCTCCGTTCTATGCGTTATTGATATTTTCGACATTATCGACGACCAAAATCTTCTTTGTTTTGTTCAATTAGTCGTCGTTCTCTACGCTTTTGCGTTCTTATTAAAGCTTAACGTTGTTGCAGATCACTACAAGCATCTCAGCTGGTGTACCGTCTAGTCATGGGAAGAAAAAAAAAATCCCGTTGGCGGTTACTAAATTGCTTAAGCCGTCGAAACCAGGCTTTGGTCGCAGGAAACGAAGGCTCAAAGAAAAAGATCCTCACTAAAAGATTGCCAATATCTGCAATTGTGCCTATAGATTCTCGTTGTGTGGATTGTCAGAAAGTCGAAAATCATAATACAGCTTCCGAAGAGAATGAGCGGAGTTTTAAAACTGCGAGGGAATTCTACGAAGGCAGTTCTGGGCAACATGAACCACATACCGAGTCTGATAAACCGGTAGAGAGTGTGGAAGAGAAGGAAATTTCACAAGAGTCCTGTTGCGCGAGTGATATGGAAGGAGATGAGCAAAGGAGATTAGAGAGAGAGAAGAGGAAAAAAATGGAGTGGCCCATTATGAGATACCCACCTCTGCAAATCGGCTGGTATCCAGACCTGGACGACATACCAGAACAGCCTTCTCCATAGACAAGTAATCTTGCACCCCTCATAAATTTTCTCATGAATGGGATAACTTACTGCTGGAGCAGATCTTTGGAAACAAATTCATATTTCACTAGTGGGTAGGGGTGATCTTTTTGTCTTGTTGAAACCCAATGTCTTCAAGAGATTCATGGGCAATTGATATACTGGCTTGCTATAAAACCATATGGATATTAATTACAGTATTTATGCTTTCATAAGCAGTCATTTATGCGCTTTTCTTACAAGACATGGCTAATCACAGTACGTCTTCCAAGCATGTTAAACTCTGGTTGTTTGTACTCCTTACTTGCAATGAATAAATAATGAAAAGCAGATTATTATTGTCTATCACCGCCATCACATTTCATGAGCGTTATTAGAGAAAGGCCTTGCTAGCATTACCTTGGTGAATGTTTAATGTGAAATGTTTTGATTTCAAGTTGTTTTTATTGTTAGAAAGACTAAAATGCATGCTCCTTAAGAGAATCAAATTAAGATGAGATCAGCATGATTCCCACAAAAGTATCAAACTTTATATGAAGTGCAAGAAAGTAATGTCAATTGATGTTTTAGGAATTCCCACTGTTCATAGATTTAGTCAACTTTTAAAAAGAGAAGATAAAGGAATATTTCAACGTGTATATATATATATAATTAATTAATATAATATTGTAATGTTTAATCTGGTTTTTTTATCGATTTTAATTTTAAAATATGTATTTTACTTGGTTCATATTAATTACTAAAATGTTTTACAAATTTCAAAAGTTCGTAGATTTCTAAACATCGGTCAAAGAAAAGTCAACCCTTCAAAAAGAAAGAGAGAAATATTTTACTAATTCCAATAGATTAGGAGGAGGTTACTATACATACAATTGTAATGTTTACTTTGTCTTGTTTAGTTTATCAGCTTTAATTTTAAAATATTTGTTTTAATTTGATTCATATCAAATACTTTTTAGAAAATTATTTTATTTAGAATTATGTTATGGTCAAAAATTTATTTTTAGATTAGCTTATATGATAATATACATTTAAAATTAAAAATTATCATTATTAAAGTTCATTTGTCAAAAAAAATAGTTGTTATCATATTTACTAGCACATCAAAAATCTTAAGATATTATAATTCTTGCATTTATAGCTAGTTTAAAGCTATTAATTAGGACTATTAAATTGAAAATTTTCATGGAAAATCATTCTACGATATCTAATTAATCACATGTGGAAAGGCACCTTGCCTCTTCCATATAGAATGACTCATTAAAGTTTTCAATGTAAATCTTTGTCAAAAAGTAGGTAGTAAAAGTGGGAACAAAGCATATAAATTTCTAACAACAAAAAATAAGAAATATATAAACCAATTCACATGTAGAAAAGAGTTCCAAACTATGTAGTGATTGAGACTTAGTATTTTAGTAGGCTAGGTCTCAATTAGAGATTCATCACATGTCACAAAGTATAAATCTAATTCTAAATTAAAAATTGAAATTGACAATCATAATGAATTATCAAAATAATAATTGTTGAAACCACAAAATTAACACTTATTAAGACCTTTTTGCCTTCCTTCCTATTTATTTATTTAAAAAAATATCTTAGTACACATTTAGTTTTATCTAATTATTGGAGGTGTGGGGTCCCTCCCATTTTAATAAATTGAGAAAATATAAACAACTATTTCAACATTAACCACTTAAAAATTGGTGCAATAAAAATAAAAGTACTCTAACCCCATATATGGGAAGAAACTAAGCTACTTTAAACTTGTTTAAATAAAATTATAATACTAAATATAAATGATCCTTGAATTAACCTAGCTTGTATTCTTTGTTGATCTAGGACTTGCCTAAAATGAGTCTTATGAATGCCAAGGTCCATTCCTCCAATTTTTCACTTTGATCTAGTTTGATTTTAATAAAGCTTTTAAAGTAGAAGTTTGCATAATACCAAAAATGACTTTCAAATTATATTAGATTGACAATATTTCAAATTAAATGAAACTATGCATTTAGATTCTGATCATCCAGATTGCTCAAAGTGCAGGGGAGAGCATAAGTCTGATATGCAAGACTGGGACTCTTACTAGACTCCAGACTCCAATCCTAGACAACCGATGCCAAGAATGAGGTGTCCTCAACAATTTAAAGGAGAGGCTGAGCTTGTAACCTCATGGCATATTACAATTAATTTGGAATCCGTTCATACATTTTTGACACACATCCCACTAACCTTCCGCACTATGGAGAAGACAGTTGTTAGGTAGTCTGCCATAAACACTAACATAGTGGAGAAAAGACAATCACTTTTAACCCACCCGTAAGCGAGAAGGGTCCACTTAACACTCGTAAGTGGCTATAGGGATCTTGATTTTTAGACAGGGTTGCATCCTGTTGTCACTTCTTAATGTGGGTGACATCACGACACAGACAAGCCCATGTGCTAGCCATCAGAATGGTACCGGATCTAATAATTGATTTGGTAACTCTTGGTAAACTCGTACCCAGTCTTCGGACCTAGGGTTAAAG
>VDFB02059972.1:0-29541 GCA_007258455.2 Sequoia sempervirens
AAAGGGGATTCCATGATTTGAAAGTGATGTTCCATGATCAAATTCGAGGAGGCAAATTTTATAGAATCCTGGCGACTTGAATCTAAGAAATCCCTCCTTTTTGTTGGAAATAACCTTCAAACCCTAACAGCCTCAAGAATATTGCAATTGATGTTTTGTAAATCCTAAGATATGGCCACAATCAAACCCTACCAATAAACCTTCACACTATCATCTTTGGTGAAAAATCAAATTATCAAACCCTAGGCACTTAAATGAAGAGTGAAGGAATAATAAAACCTCAAATGCCTTTGTAAATTGCTGTTTATTGTTCTTTGATAACTGAAAATTCACTGAAAACTGCAGTAGATGCTTGAGAATGGAGGCCAAATGAAGATAAAATCCTTATAAACCTGCAAAAGCCCTCGAAAATGGACAACAAACAAGATTCTACTGCTTGAAAACCTGCTGAAATGTATGGAAATGGAGACCAACACTTAGGAATGTGCAAAACCAACACTCATGAATGTGCAACACAGCTACTAGAAAAACTAGTTCAAGACATTTCAAAATCTGCAATGGCATTTGAATGTGGAGAAACATGCTGCAATTAGGTTTTGTTTTTCCCTTACACAAGCTGAGAATTTTCGATGAGTAACAAAATTAACAAGGAGTATCCTTATGAAGTGATGAATCATGAAACTCTTGCTCATGAAGTCAAAATAATTTTCTTGCCACAACTAGAGGACAAGTAACAAAAATCAATGCAAAAATCATGGAAAATTCCTAACAAAAATCACATGTAAAAACCCTACCAAAAATCACAGAAAAACACTACCATAAATCACAGGTAAAAACCCTGCCAAAAATCGCAGGTGGAAACCCTTCAATAAAATGCAATTATACTTGAAAAAATTGGCAAAATTTGGAAAGCCCTAGTCAAAATCAACAATCAACGATATTTCATTAAAATCGCACATTTTATGGAGAAAAAATCGGGGATTTTGCCATTTCACGATTACTCATGATTTCCCCGATTTTTTCCTTGATTTATGCTTCTACGTCCTAGATAAACCTAGTGGCGTACCACACTCATATGGGTACAGGGGGTCGTAGGTGGGCCTAGGCACATAGATCTCAACAATTCCATTTGAAAAATGTACAAAATAAATGCTATGAAGTTGCATTTATTGAAAATACGAAGAAATAAGGATGACAACACACTCTCCAAAAATAGTGAGATTCTCCTAAACAATAAGGACACAATTCACTCTATAGAAAGAAATATATAACCAAGTAACATTAACCTAAATTGTGATATTTAAAATGGATCCCAAAAAAATAGTGGCATATTAGATATCCATGTACAAGATGAATCGTCCACTACCCAAAGACGAGAGAACAAAGAGAGAAATGGCTAAATATCCACTTTAAAGGAGAGACTCATGGACCCTCATAGAAAACACAAGAAGATTAGGATGAAAACAAGTACAACTATACCTAAGTAAGCTTAGCTTAAGCTGTAGTATAAATACAACAGTTTTTGATATTAAATGACTATAAATTCAAGGTTCTGTAATGTTTTGGAATAACCGAAGATGATGCTTTTACGTTCTGTTAGTATCAAGCCACAAAGCTAAGTTAGTTAGATTCAACATTAACAATCTGAAACAATGAAACCTTAAGGTGTTTTCGGACAAGAAACTTTAGAACTATGTGTTTTGCAACTTGATGTTACTTGATATCTTATCAACTTTTGGTTTACCAATTTGACCAAACTTTCACTTACCTGCACTGTTTGCCATAAAGCACCAACATCTACAGCCTTGAAACTCTGCTTTGATGCAAAGACAGCATCAAATGCTACGGATGCACTCATAAAGGGAAAAACCTGAAAAAATAGAAAAAATGAGCAATCCAGATAACAAATCAGCAAGACCAAACAGCAGAATGTACAGAGATTGCATACCCTTTCAACAGTCTCGTAGCTAATGCTGTAACTAGTAGATGCTTTTGCAAATTTTCCATTCCCATCAATCCTAAACCTGTTTTAGCATTCAAGTGTACAATAACTGGAACACATAAGAAAAACACAATAAAACAAGTGTCTTGGATGCTATCTTGATGTACTATTGCAAGACGTAATGCACTATCATCTTAAATATTACGACAAAATACCTTTGAATAATAATGTCCAGGTAATTAAGCTCAATAAAATGCTCTTTGGGCTTACTTTTAATATCCTTCAATTTCCAGAGCTGGTTACAAATGAACAAAAAATGCAACATTTAGTTATTTTTATACAATATTGCATCACATAATTCTCCTTTACAAGTGGTACATTAATATCAATCTCGCATAGATATATAGCTTAGAAACTTAAGTTTACAGCATCCTAATCTACCTAGGAGCAGATTAAAGCTAACAAGATATAATACAGAACCAAGAATGTGTGCAAGAATATTGAATTCTGGAAGTTTTGTAAGATGCTTACCAACATATCCTGCAGAAAAAGGAGTTTCTTAGTTGCACTCTTGACATTGTATTCAAGGGAGCAGACGATTTCCTTCTTAGAAATCTGATTCCCAGTGCAAACAGTAGAATAGAATTCACAAAGATCTCTTATCTTGCTATCAAGGACATTAAGTTCTTGCTTCATTATTATCACTTTTTCACACGAGTCCTACAAAGACAGTAAGCATGTCATGATAGTTTTGTTGAATACATATGTAGGAAATAGCAGATCAAAATACAAACGTATTGTAACTGATGTGTCTAGTCACTAGAAGGAAGGAAGCTTAAACAGAGGCATGTATTATTTTTGTAAGAAAAAAATAGAAATGAGCTCAAACTAACAGACACAGATTCAACAAAATAGCATACCAGACAATTCACTGTCTCTCAATTATTTTTGTGCTCTTCTGTTGAAATGAAGGAAAATAAAATACACTTCCAAATTGTTTCACGTAACAACAACTCGCCATGAATATTTCCAGGGAGCTAATATATTGGATAACAGATATACATTGAAGCTATTTGTGCTTGCCAAGAACTCTTAAAAAAAATTTCAACAAACCTTGTGCCTTCCAGGTACTTCAGTATTATATCCATATCAGAGCAAAGCAACAACATAATTCGTTATTAGATAGCATAAATAAAAGATGCATAGATATATTATGTGACTATCTTGAGGTGTTTACAGCAATGATTTGAACCCCTAGTTACAGCTTTGCATTTTTCCTGATGCATACTTCAATACAGAAAGAAAAAAGTACTTATCCGGCATTATGCTGGCAACAGCATTTATCAATTGCATGAATTTTGTACAATTATTTTCTTTAAGTAGATGGAATCCGAGCAAATCTCACTACCAGGCGCGCCTGCAGATTATAAAATATTTTCATATAGCAGTACTGGGCATATGCAGTATATAATTAAAATTTTAAGGTTTCTTCTAGGCCATGACGAAACCAGGCACCAATTTGTCATATGAGACCCCATTTTCGAGGCCACAGTGGGTTTTCTTTCCCTTTTTTAATATATTGTTCAATTTTTTGTACACGGAGGGTTTGGAACTCATTCCCAAGATCTGCATTAAAACAAACCTTTCCAATCCCTTAAGCTGGAGTACACTGTAAGGAGAGTTTCCTTATAGGTCATGCTCTTTCAAAAAATGCAATAGGCGAATTTCTCTAGTTTAACAAAAGAAAGATTTACAGACTAAACACTAGAAAGCAAAAGCAACTGTAAGAACACCCCCTTCTTCTTTTTTGAGATGACTAACATAAGAACTTGCACCATAAACATCACAATACCAAACTCAAAACATTTTCACAGTGCTGCTATGATTGTAAAATGGTAAAATCAGATTGTTGCTGTCCGTAGAACGACAATTATAGAGTCCCTGTAGCTCCACCTTCATTATACTCCATCAGGGATAACAGCTGGTGACTTCCCTCACTTATGGCATGCTACTAGACAGTCCATACACAACCCAGCATCAAAAAGAAGACTCCTAACAAGCCTGCTGATGACTGTAACCTGTTACTGTGCGCTTAAAAGAGACTGAAATTCAGTGACTGTCACCTTTGAGTCAATGGTAAACAATGGAACTGCCCTCACACAAGTCTGAAGCACCAATAACACAATCAAACCAACCTCCAACAACCATCTACAAGCCTCAAGACCAAGTGAATTAATGCATTTGCAGACCTGTTAATGAACTATCCTCCTCACACAGGCGCTGCTGCAACAGGGGCGATTTGTCAAATCAATCATAATAATTTTCTGAGCAATTACAAATGTCTTTAGACCCTTGGAAACTCATAAGGCAACTTAGGTGCCACCTCGGGAATGATTCTCAATCATGGAGACAGCCATAAGAGGACCCAGCACTCTGAAAACTCCCAAAATACCTGTACGGCCTACCAAGAAGGGGGCAATTTCAATATAAAATAATTTGCGCCTTAGAGCTCCAAATAACCCTACTAGAGGGGTCTCCCAGCACTGGAAAACTCAATGAAAAGGTACCCAAAGCTCAGAAATCCCTCAATAAACCTGTGTCCAAAATGAAGGGATACGAACAGCCTGGGAAAGGGGTACAACCTGCTTCAGTCACCAAAAAAAGATTCACCAAACTCACCACAAAATTACTGAAAATAAACACCAAGAAGAAACTCCAAACTGCAATTAAAAAAACAATATAAATCTTCCCCGGAATTCCAAAAACTCAGCTAGCTAGGATGGATCTTGCACCATCAAAACTGGAGTAGATTGATGACGGTTTTCATCCTCAATCAACCCTTGGAAGAACTTAGTGTTCACTCTGACAGCATCTGGTTATCTGTGCGATTTTGAATGGATGAAATCAGAGCCCAAAACCCCAATATATAGAGTTTGGAGGAAAAAATGACCATTTAAAAAATTCAGAGGCCCCTCTTAATTTTAAAGCATTTTAAGTCCCCAAGCACATTTTTAATGACTTTAGTGCAAATATTAAAATATTTCCAACAACCTTATGGAAAGCATCAACGAGGCATCCAAAATGGAAACTAATCACACCAAGAATCTATTGATGACAAGGGAAGATGTCAAGTGACAAAATGAGCACTTACTAAAAATAGCAGTATTCTCCAAGAAATGTGGAGAACAACCCAAATGGCCAAAAATGCAGCAAAGAACATCACCACCATCCTCAGTACAAACTAAACACCAACACACCACTGGACAATGAGAAAATTCGCCACTAAGCTCTCCAAGAACCTTGGAGTCCCCTAACCACTGCCAATTAGCCTACCGGAACTCTAGAATAGGCTAATTATCACAATAGCAGACTAGGCTTGAGAAGTGGACATTACAACAACTAAAAGTTAGGAAGCAGGACTTCAAATGTTCTAACTCCTTGTCAACTAAGAAACATAATCACCAATACGTCATTCAAAATATCTGAAGACTAAAATATTAAAATCTAATGCAGCCTATACTCTCCAACGCATGGTCTAAATAGATAATTCATACCAATGCATACATAAAAAAAAATTGTACAATAGAAAAGGGTGTTGGTTCACATTAGCAAGGAGAATCACAATGCTAAACGAAGTTATTGCTGCCATTCCTATTTGCATGTTGTCATGCTTGGAGCTTACCCCCAAAACAGAAAAAGACTTCAACTCCATACAACACATTTTTTTATGGGAGGGATCAAATGAAGTTAAATGCATTCCCCTCGTCACATGGGATAAAGTAACAAAGAAGATAAGAATCTGATGGAACAAGGATTTGAAACATCATCTTCCAAAATTGAGCTTTTGGGGCTAAACTTTCTTGAGAATCTCTGAAAATCTAAAGGCTTTGTGTTTTAGGATTCTTCCAAGAAAATACTTGAACGATGGCAATCCCAATAGAATGTTCACAACGGTGAATCCTCCTCAAGCTCACATCTAGAATTTCATGATGAACAAATAAATCATAACAGACCACTTGTCTTGGAGAATCAACAACAGAAAATCCACTTTGTTCTAGAACAATTCATTGAACGGCCAAAAACCTTTGGCCGATATTCTTAGCTTAAACAATTTTGTAAACATTTCAATTGAAGCATTCAGAAAACAGATCTGTCCTACATGATAATTGCAAATGCATCCCACTCATGGAAATCTTTCATTTTTTTCCACCCACAAGCAAAGGCCATTCTCCTTATGAAACCATCCAATAGAAATATCATGCCATCAAACAAAGAAGATGAACTGATTTGGTCTGGTGCAAATTCTAGGAAATACTCTACTAAAATTGGTTATGAAATTGAAGTTTCTGAGGAGCAACTAATACACTGGTCGGAGGAATTGTGTTGGAGCTTGTGCAAAGGATGCGAAAAAGAATTTTAATCAATGGCAAAATCGTCATAATGTGTTTCTCTGGTCCATTTTGATGCCCCCTTTGCAAGCACAATGAAGAAACAATTGATCATCTACTACTACTTTTCCCTATTGCGCAAGAATTCTTGTTCAAAGGATCACTTTGGAATTGCCTTTAGTTAGAAACACCTGCTATGATTATTTGGCACCTATGTAAGGAGTGAAACTCAGGAGTTTTCATGCATGTCAAATCTTCAACAGAGAAATTCATAAGCAAAATTGAATCCAACATATGTGAACATCAAAATCCAACAGTCAAATCAAAACAAAAATTGTCATTTTTGGCTTAGGATGATTGAATGACCATCACTTGGTTGCTACTCAAAGTACCATCCAACACATTCCACCCTCGTGACGATAAAAGAAAATAGAAACTCGTGAAATGGTCCACTCCCATATATGGGAGACCAAAGCTAAATTTTGATGGGACTTCCTCAAGAAATCCAGGAGCCTCTAACACTAGGTACATCATTTGGAATTGCAAAGGAAATATTTGTTGGGCAAGATCTTCCAAGCTATCAAGGGAATTAATAACGATGTTGAGCTCTCTGCTCTCCCAAAAGCTCTTAAATTATGTGTTTCCAAAAAACTGACTTTGGTGGACATAGAAGGGGATACTCAATTTGTTAACAAAGTCATGAAGTCTGAAAATGTCATCAATTGGAAAAGAAAGATGTGGTTGGATCACATCCACAAATATTTAAGTATGATAGACAAGAACTCCAAATCGAATGTGTACAGACAGCCCAACAAAGCTGCAAATTTCCTATCAAATCAAGGACTCAACAAGTCTCGAACAAACAAAACTTGGACAAAAACAAAGATAAAAACCAACTTTGAATACCATATGGACACGTGAACACAATTCACAGAAGGAAATCTCTAGGTCTGAGTTGATTGATACCTACTTTAGGATTCTATTAACCCAATCTCTCAAGAAACTAAATGATGATCTATTTAGCGAGACATGTAACTAATTTCTCTACACATTTCAGATGGTTGACAGCATGTTAAATCCAAATTGCATCTGTGAGTGCAATTCCAATTATGTGTTATTCTAGTTTCAGAAGATTTTCAAATTCAATAATGACATGGAACTGAACTCAATTAAGGATATCATCAAAAAACACGACCTACAACAAGCACATGTACACGATGTTGATCTACTGGAGACCTTTCTTTACAATATTACCAAGACTATGAGCGACGACAAATAGACGATGGCTGCCATAAACCAATACGCGGTTCCCTAAGCAAGGATGCAACCAAAGTTGTCTCCACCCTAAGCAAACACCCCACCTCAAGACTGGTTGTCGACTGTAATGTCCCCTTCTCAGCAGTAGTCAATTTTGTTGTCCGTCAGCCAATCCCGAAGGCCTGTAGGTTTGCCGGAAGTGGAAATTAGGGTTTCCAGCCGCTTCCAGGTTTCTTTTGTGTTTTCGAGGGTTTGCATGCAGTTGTATTGCAAAGGGTTTTTGGGTCTTTTTGGGTTTTCAAAGAGCTTATGAATGGTGTAACATGCGTCTGCATCAAAGGTCTTCTTCGGACTTACTATTTTAACTAAGTTGCAACAGCTACTCGGATTGTGGTTAAAATGAGTTTGGAGTCACTTACTATTTTTAGCAGTATGCTATTTTTAGTAAGTGTTATTTTTGGCGGTGCTATGTTTGGCAACAATTCAACAGTTCAGTGCAGCTTCTATTTTGGGCAAAGCAAAATTTGGTAATTTGGCCTTAGGCACTTTCGGGCTAGTTTTGGCAAATTGAATCATTTAAGTCATTTTAAAATTTTAATATCTTTCTAGCCCCTTGGCCTAAGCGAATGACTTATGTTGTTTTTAAAAGTGGGCCTTGGAGTAGACGCCTCACTTGGAGATATTTGAATATTTTAAAAGCTAAATATTTGCCAAAGCTTTTGGGATGCCTAGGAGGGTATGCCAAGGAATGTTTTAAAAATATAAAACTATACTCATGGGTTGGGCATCCCCTTTTGGAGGGAAATGGAGAATTCAAAAGGTCATCACAAAATTCTATTTAAGCAAAGATTTGCTCCTTCATTTGGCATCCATTGCTTAACATAATGAAGTGCTGCTGAAATGATTTCAGACCCCTTGCATCGAGGAACACACACCTTCTAACTAATATCAGTTTTGTGTTTGAAAGATAACGCCTAGCTAATTGAGACTGCTTCTTCATCCAAAGGTTGCAGATCGAGCTTCACAATTGATTGTTTTGGTTGATATTTATGTTTTGGAGTTGCTGGTTCAAGATTGGCTGTAGCACGTTTTCATTCATAACTCCTGGGGCAATTTTTCTATGATTCTGGGTATTGAAGATATCATTTCTCCTACCTTGGGCGCCCCCTTCCACAAAGTTGCAGATTTTATTATGAAGTATTCAATTTTTTAGAGCTGGTCGCCCTAGCACAAGCTACTAATCCATTTCCAGATTTGTCTTGGGAAGCATGCACAATAGTCTGGAGCTGTTTGGGGTTGTATCTTGCCTTGTACTTGGTCACCCTATCATTTGGCTTCATTTGCACTTGATTTGATGTCATTTAGAGGTGTTTGGAGGGAGATATGATCATTTTAGTGATTTCGGTACTTGCTGGTTTGAATTTTCTGATTGCTGTTGTTTTATATCAGACCTGATATTATCTAGCTATTCTGCATATTTCCAGTTGATTATCATGCATTTGATATTTGAGATGGTTTCCCAACATGTTGATAATTATTTGTTGTGTATATCTCCTTTCTATTGCAGCTAAAGCTATATTTTGTAACGCTAATTCAATAGTACTGATCAGCTTTTAATTTCTGAACTTTACTCTTTGTATATCTCTCTCCTGCTAAATAAGTGGTTGAACTATTTTATATTTCAATTAGTTCTCTCACTCCTGTTGAATAAGTGGTTGAGTTGTTTACTTTTCTTTTTGTAATTCCCTCCCGCTAAACAAGTGGTTGAGCTCTTATAGTCGATTATCCGCCTACATTTACTTTCCAGCATTTACTTTTTAGAATGGTCGACTAGCCGCCTGTAGTATTGTACTTTCATTTCCAAATTTCATCTAGCAATCCCCTTGCACCGTATGCTCTCACCTCGCCCACCTCGAGATCTTGGTGATCAAAAAGTGAAGGGTTACCTTTCAACTGGTTATGTTTATTGAGCTAACCTTAACGGGTGCAATATTGTGTTGAAAATCAAAATAATACTAAGGGGGACATTTCATCAATGCAATCTTCATCTCTACTACTAGAAGAAATGATGATATGAAGCAAGAGAACGTCATTTTTCCTAGGACACATTAACCACCTCTTCACTCCTACCCAAATCAAATGTTTGCAAGAGATCCTCATTGCACTTCACTCACCACTGCACCAATAATTCTTATCTTCGAATCTCAAACTTTGTAATTTTTTATTCACTTTTAATATAATAGGAACTACCCCAATTGTAGCAATTTTCCAAAAAAATATTGTTTTGCACAATAAAATAAATCACGATAAGTAGAGAGCAATCATAAAATTTAATACTAGTATTCAAGACTCAACATTCATTTGAATTTATTAGACTTCATTTAATTCTAGGATAATCAACTGAGTTCAAAAGTGGAATATACATTGAGAGATGAAAAAGGATTGTGAAATACTTTTAAAGCTATGCTTTCCACATATGTAGTGACATAACAAACTCTACAATTGAAAGACTTTGGCTTCTAGGATTACTTGATAAAGAAAGAATATATCACAAATAAAGGATTCTTTTAGGCTGTGAGCGAAAAAAAACAGTTTCAAAAATCAATTAAGTACTCGTGAGTTGGGCAGACCTAGCAACTTACTCACCTAAAATATTGTCCATGCATTTTCAGAGAGAACTTCCCCGGTGACTCAGAAGTTTTGCAAGAAAGCTCACATGGCTACACAAGCAAAACAGGTCACAACCTAGTAACAATACAAAATGTTTTTCTCCCATTTATGATTTATGCTCTTAGGCCTTGCACACCTTGAATTCATTGCATCAACTTTTTAGTTGATTTCGACTGAACTTTGACCAATTCACTACTTTTATTGACCTGACTTCAAAAGCATTTAAATTCTCTTTTTTTTTCTAATTTTAGCTTTCAATCTTTCTTCTTTGGTCTAGCTCTTATAGGGTTTTACACAATTCCACAGAGTTTCCTGACAGGGGGACGCAAGGACGTGGGGATAGGTTTTAGGGACGAGGGGGCCAAGGGCCTAAGTTTTGGGACGGTGAGGGACGATGGCAGGGTTTTTGGTCAAAGCGCAACACTACAAAACATATAGTACTTGAAAAAATAGTTATAAAAAGATGTATAAGAATAAGAATAACAAATAAAACTGTGGCAAACTAGTTTAAAACATTTGATTTACAAAGTGAGCATTAACTTGGCATCACTCCTTGCTCTTCATCTTGCTCCTCGTCAACCCTCTTCCTCTTCATTCTCACTTTCACCTTACACTTGCAACTTTCACTCTCACATTCACGCTATTAGATTCTTGTTGACTTTTTTTTGTGAATTGAAATGAGGATAGCAGGCAATTTTTGTTGATTTGTTTATTAGAGGCTGGTATATCTTGGAAAACTGATGCAAGAGCATCCATTTGGGTGCATTTGTTGCCATTTGGGAAAAGTTTGGGTTTGGGTTGATTGGGCTTGTTTTGTGTCAATAAGGTCAATTTGGATCATTTCAGACCATTTGGGGTCATTTTGGATTAGTTTTGATGTTTAGGTGCAAACTTGTCAAAAGTCGCAAAAAGTTGCAAAAGTTGTCATGTTAAAGTTGTCAAAAGTTATAATTTTGGTTTGAGAAATTAGGAATTAGTTTTGGTCGATGGGAATGAATGTAATGGCATAAATATGGGATGTACACATAAGCACGGAGGTTGGGGAAGAATTGGAATGAAAGAAAACTCATTTTGGCACATTCTTTTTCTTGCATTTTTTGTTGAAACAGTCTGTAATCTTTATGGTATGGCCTTGTATGGTATAGTACGGACATGAAATCAATTGGAAAGGTTGAAGATGTGTTTTAAGATTATAATGCTTTTCAATTGAATCAATTTCATTAAGTTTTGAGTGAGACATGGCAATTTCATTTAGGGCAGGCCTATAAGTTTATTTTTCTGAAAAGTTGCAGTCTGAAACAAGCATGGTACGGACCTGCACACACCTTGGGAAGTTTGTGTTGTGTCTTACCTTACAAATGCTTTTGGTTTCATTTATTTTTGTTGAGTTTTGTGTGAGTTATGGCATTTTTACTAAGAGTAGGTCTGAAACTAGACAAGGGTTTCTAGCGACCTAGAAAATTTCATATCCTTGTTTTCCACCATCAAAAAGTTATGAAAATTGGTAAAAAGTTCTATTTTAAGGATATCTAAAAACCCTTTTGGCTCAACCCTTTAAAGTTTTCATGTGTGAGGAATCAACGGCAATGTGCTCTCATTTGCCTGAAAACATTCAAAAACACTAGGTTGTTTGGTGATTGAACAAATATATGCTTCGTTTGGCCATGGTCTGATTGGAAACCAATGAAATATGTTGTGGCAGGTCTACACAGACCAAGGCTCTCAAATTTTGATGTTCTTCTCTTTGTTAAGTACCCATTAGGCCTTCATATGAATGTTTCCAAGTGCACTAGTATGCATTTAATGATTGTTTGAAATGAATCTTTGTTTGAAAGGTGTCAAGGCTGTCAAGTTGTGTTAGGACAAGTCCTTCCTCTACATCATATTGGTATCAGAGAAAGAACTACTCTTGATTTACTTGACAACTTCCATAAACGGATTCAATTCAAACAATTATTAAATGCATTCTAGATCACACTAGAAACATTGCCATGGCAGCCTAATGTGCATTCAACAAGGGAAAACCAGCATGATACATGAGTTCCTTGATATTTCAGTCTTCTTACAACATGTTCTATTGATTGCCAGCCAATTATGTTCACACAAAGTATAGATCTTATCAAACCCTCAACTCACTAGGGTTTTAAGGCTGTTTACATACAAATGAGAGCACACTGTCATTGATTCCTCACACATGCCAACTTTTAAAGGGTTGAGCCCAAAAGGATTTTTACATATCCTTAAAACAGAACTTTCTACCAATTTTCATAACTTTTTGATGGTCAAAAACAAAGATATGAAATTTTCTAGGTCACTAGAAACCCTAGTCCAATCTCAAACCTACTCTTAGTATAAATGTCATAACTCACACAAAACTCAACAAAAATGCATGAAACCAAAAACATTTGTAAGGTAAGACATAGCACCAACTTCCCAAGGCATGTGCAGGTTCATACCAGGCCGTACAAATCTGTACCATGCGTGTTTCAAACTGCAACTTTTTAGAAAAATAAACTTACAAACCTGCCCTCAATGACACTGTCATATCTCACTCAAAACTTAATGAAATTGATTCAAACAAAAAGCATTATAATCTTAAAACACATATTCAACCTTTCCAATTGATTTCATGTTCGTACTATACCATACAAGATACCATAAAGATTATAGACTATTTCAACAGAAAATGCAAGAAAAAAAAATGCCAAAATGAGTTATTTCATTCCCATTCTTCCCCAACCTCTGTGCTCGTATGTATATCTCATATTTATCCCATTACATTCATTCCCATCGTCCAAAACTAATTCCTAACTTCCCAAACCAAAATTACAACTTTTGACAACTTTGACATGAAATTTTGACAAGTTTGCCCTAAACATCAAAACTAATCCAAAATGACCCCAAATGGTCTTAAATGGTCCAAATTGACCTTATATACACAAAACAAGCCCAATCAACCCAAAACCAAACTTTACGCAAATGGCAACAAATGCAACCAAACAGATGCTCCCGCATCAAAAACCTCATCACAAGTTGGAAAGCATCGGATTGGGCAAAAAGAAGCAACCAAAATATAGGGATTCTTATATTAGACTTTGAGAAGGATTATGACAGAGTGGAATGGTCATTTGTGTTGAAAGTTTTGCAAGCTTTTGGATTCCCTAAGGGATTTTGAAGAATGGTGAAAGTTCTATTTACAAATGCTACTACTCAAATAGAAATCAATGGGGCCCTCTCTAGTTAGAGAGCTCTATTAGGAAAGCATGTCTACTTGCCCCTGCATTGTTTTTTATAGCCTCTGAAT
Organism: Sequoia sempervirens; assembly: GCA_007258455.2. Lineage (NCBI taxonomy): Eukaryota > Viridiplantae > Streptophyta > Pinopsida > Cupressales > Cupressaceae > Sequoia > Sequoia sempervirens. Next base: position 13,562 of record VDFB02059972.1, read on the forward strand.
CATTGTACTATGTACTAAGATCTGAGAGACTTGGGCCTAAGATGCAAAGGTTAAAACTACTTGAAAACAATGACTTGATTAAATACAATTTGTTGGTGAAACAACCTTGTTCCCTATTTTGGAAGAGGAGAATATTGGGAATATGATGAACAGATTGGAGGCTTTTCACCAAGCTTCTAGATCATGAATCTAGGAAGTAAAATATAATATGTTAAGTTGGGATAGTGATCCAGTTGATTGGGGAAGAAAGCTTAAATGGCAATTGGAAGGACCTAATAAAATTGAAAGGTATTTGGGGATCCCACTCTATCTCCATCCTTCTCTAAAAGATATGTGGGACTAAATGTTTAAAAAGTTAAAAAGTGGAACAAGAACTACCTCTCCATAGTAGGCAGAGTACAAGTTTGTCAAAGGATTCTACCCTCTTACTCTATTTGCTATGCTTCATTCTAGTCCCTTGCAAGCTACCAAATTAATAATATTCAAAAAATTATACGAGACTTTCCTTGGTTTGATGGAAAGGGGCTAAACAAAAACCATGTTGTGAATTGGAATTGGTGTTGCATAACCAAAAACAGAGGTGCTCTGGGGTTGAAAGACCTAAAGGTACAAGGAGTTGCCTTAGCTATCAAATGGATTTTAAAAGCCTTGATTGGTAATGAGCCTTTCAAAGTTCTCAAAAAAAAAATATAAAAGAAGTTGTTCCTAAAGTAGGAAAACAACAAAAAAATGCATCTTTAGGACATTTTGTTTGGCAAGTGTTGTGTTAAACCTTTAGGATCTGTTTTGTTTGGTAGCTTTCGCAAGGACTATGAGTCAGTAAGAGAACGATTGGTTGGGGTAGAAGCTATTAACAAAAATAGCAATGAAGTGGTGATATTAAGGTCAATATGGTGGACTTTATACCACAAAAATAAACCATTGGCACTATTGCAAGGTTGTTCTGCAAAAAACTGGGAGAGCTTGGGAATTCCCAAATCATAAGATATTTTTTGTAATGATATGATGAAAACATGGGCGCAACTGAAAATGGATATCATACCCCTGACACTAATAGGAGAACTTAGCCTTGAAAAATATGCAATTCCCAATAAATGGGAAGGCCACTCCGAAATGTTATGTAGCATAAAAAGGAAGGATGGTACCCCCCTCCTGAAATTGAAATAACTAGGCCTTTATAATATGTTGACTGAAACTAGTGATGTGTTAAGTCATGTTAATAAAGCCTGGAGTCTTAACCTTGGGGAAAAGGAATGGTCTAGGTTGTTGAAATCCTATTGGTCAAAAACAATTGAGCCTAAAACATGTTTTTGGTGGTTGTTGGTTTTGAAAAAGTTAGGTGTAGGTCTGTCAAAAAGATTTTGTTTTATTTGTAATTGTAGTGTAGAAAATTATATACCTTAACAATTTACATTATGTTTTCTCCCCCTAATTTATAGGACTTAATTAAGCTTCTAACTTTCCTTATTATGCATTCCAAAGCCGAATTTTTACCATTTTCCAAAAGATTGCAAACATTAAATAAATGCAACCAATTGTTATTTTGCTCCCGACTAGATGTGTCCTGGAAATTTGGGCCAAGACCCATTCACCCATGAGCGAATGGCTCTCCCTTCTTAGCCAAGACCCAAGTTCAAATATGTTGTTGGCACATTTTAACATCCAAATTCAAATATGAAGTGTCAGCTTTTGGAATCTAATTTTTGAGAAATTGGATAAACACCTATAAATACCTAGTTATTTTACCATTTGAAATATAAGATCTAAGAATCGACATTCTAAGACAATTGAGTAGATACTATTGTCAAGAGCATTCAAGAGCAGCATTTTAGAGCATTACTACAGCAATTCAAGATCAAACATCATGTCAAAGTTTATGTGTGTTCATGTTGTCATTGTTTTGTGAAGGCTAACATCATTTTGTAGGTCTCCAAAGCACTCAAGTATTCAAGCTAGCAAGATCCAAATCCTTGAGGTGATGTGTTTGACTTCAGTCCTTGAAGGCAACCATTGAAGGGTGGTGAGCTACAGAGCATTGTGATTTTATCATTCCTTCCTTTACCTTGTCATTTATCATTGACATTTTGCAATTGTGGAAGTGGGAACACTTACACAGGGTTTGACTGAGGAAAACCCCTATATGGCTCAATATTTTCTTCCTCTTTGAATGTGCAAGTTGCAAGTTTAGAAAGGATCAAAAGAAGCTTGAAGGAAAATTGTCAATTGTTGCATTTGTTCTCACCAACCTTGTCAAGACACAAAAACTCACCTACTGATTTATTGACAACATTCCAACAAGCTTACAACCAAGAATCGGGAGCTCAAATCCAACACCAAATGACTACAAAAACAATTTCAGGACCCCTTATCAAAGACCCATTGGCCCTTGACCGACTGAGTCCCTCTTGGCATGCTCATTCCAACTTTTGGTGATAGGTACACATTAGTCTGCACGTTCCAGATCCACTTGCAAACTATTATTTCTGTCTATTTGTCTTCAGGATTTTGCAATTTACATATTAGGTCATCTAGTCTAATTAGGGAAATCACTCCAAAATCATTTTCAATCCATTCCTAGGACTCAAAAGGATCAAATCCAGGTCTGATTGACTCACCTTGGAGGTTGAAAATCAATCCATGCACCTTGTTGATTGTATCCCAATTAAATCCTTGAAATGATGGAATTTACCCTAGGTTTTGGAAATTAAACTTAAGGTATCCACATTTTTATATTTAGTAATTGTGCTGAGAATGTTAAGCATATCTTTTCTAAATGTAAATTTGCTTGTGCTTTATGGTCTATTTTTATGGGAAATATTTTGGGATGGGACTGTTCAAGTATTGTGTCTTGGTTTGAGATTTTGTGTGGGTATGTGGATAGTTTAACTATTGAAAACAATGTGTTTTGGGTTGCTTTTCTAATGAAATTTTGTGGTGTATTAGGAAAAAGAGAAATGAGGATTTTGAATGAAGGCTCCACAGTTTTTTTTAGATCAAACCTTACAGATGTTGATTATCGGCCCCAGGACCTGAGGAAAGTGGATAAAAAGTTCCTAAAAGAATATATTGATTTTCAAAATCAATATTGCAAGCTGCACCAATATGAAATAAAAAGAGATGCAGAAATCAAAGATTTGGAAGTTACTTGTCAAAACTTTGACAACACTAGCTAGGAAAGAATTTCACCACCGATTCAATACTTTCCTAGGGTGGTTTCTTTCAAGGCCAACAAGATTCAAGTGTAAGGAAATGAGCAAGAAAAGAGTAATCAGGTAGAGCCTCAAGAGTGATGATCCGAAAAATGAAACATAAATATTTATAAATATGTTTTAAAGATGGTTCCTTTTTTATATCTTTTTGTGATAAGCCTTTTGGGCTTTGCCTGTGGCTAATGTACTTGCAATATATAGTACCTAGACTTTATTTTTATTAGTAATAAAATATCAATTTTTAAAAAACAATCCTTATACAAACAAATTTAAATAGCACACACAATTTCCTCTTCTAAAATATTGAACATCAAGAACACCAAACAATGAGCAGGCAAACCCTAGAATACCACCAACTTGTTGACCAATGAATAGAGAACTCGCTTTCAAGATAAATTATCTCTGCACATCAAGCTTTGCTAACCTATGTGCATTCCCCTTCTAGTATCACTTAAAAGATTTACACTATGATAAGAAAGTGGTACATAGTAGACAATTTCTCTCACCTAATAACAAGGATTCACAAAATACCACTTGATAATATCCACAAACTTTGTAGACTTTCATATCCCTACTAAAATAATTACAGATAGTTTATAAATGGCTATTGATTTATAAAATTTAAAACTACTCTGGAATTGGGGAACATCAAAAGCTTGATTGGTGCCTATTATTGGGCTACAAAATTATATCTCATGAATTTTATATAACAATATTTAAATATATCTTCATGGTCAACTCGAATATTATCACCTTGTGATAATAAGACTTGCAAAAGCCTACAATGCAACCATTCTTAATAATCCATTTGAAACTATAATACTCCTATTACTCTCAAGCAAGCATTTACACCATCCCTTGGACAGACAACCGACCATAAGAACAATTCAAAGCTGAAAATGTGCTTGAAGAATTTCCATAATCCTTGATTATTTCATTCAAAGAGCATTACATTCCAAAGTTCGGGACAGTTACATAGTAGTATGTATTCATAAATACTATAGTTCAAGTTACAATAGCACTATCTTGTAAGGACTTACAGACACAGACCTTCACCTATAACAGACCTAAAAATGATCTCCCCTTTGAAAAGTTGTTTCCCGAGTCCTTTGAAACAAAACTCTTGCAAATAATAGAGAAATTGCATTTTAAAGCAAAGGAAAAAGCTCAAATTAACTCCATAGCTGACACTTGGCATACTTGAATCCTTTGATGTTGCAAATGACTGACATAAAAGAATATGCCACTTTACTTTATTTTCCCCTCATTTGCTTTCACATTGACATCAAGCACTTTGTCTCCACGCATACCAACCTTCTCAACGTTTTAAAACATTATAAGGATAATTGCCTTTAGTGCTAAACATAACACCAACAAAGAGTTTTTAATGATTTTTGACATTAAACCTTTCCAAAAAAAATTGAAATTTTTTACCTCATGTGCTCGTCCATACAAGGTATTTAAAACATTTGATAGTATTAATTTTTTCCCCTTTAAACATGTATTTAAAACATTAGAAATACTTTAAATATTTTCCAAATTTAACAACATAGTGAAACTAGTAGTTTAATTTTTGCACAAGCCGAACAACGAGATCAACACAACAGATACACACAACGTCCAAAGGCTGCAAAAATTTATAGAGGTCCATTACAAATGAGACTAATCCTCACTCAATCACTGAAACTTGCACAAAAAACAAATTTATGTGAGCTCCTTTGTAACCAAGGCCATTCGTCAACCCACTTAAAAAAAAACAAAAATTGTTTCAACCTCGAAACTTAACTGGTGTTCACTAAACAGGAACTAGAGGCTAGTAGCAACCAATAAACACATGGGCAATCACCAAAATAGAGAAATTTGAACCTTTTTACGAGATCTTACGGACCCGTTCAAAATTCGGACACATTAAAATTTCGCTCAAAACTTACTTGAAAATCACAAAACTAAATTTGCATGTTCCCCGTGAATTATCTAAATTTCCTACCCAATTGGATTCTAAAGATGAGCCATGGATTCGAAATTTTAATGCCAAAAATTGTAGGCCAACTAGCTGCCACAAGGCCAAAAAACATTGTTTCTCGACAAGCTGAAAGGTCATCATGCACTAGAAATGAAGTAAATTTCTAGGTGCTAATACATTGGATTCATGATGAAACCTACCAAATGTCAAGGACAATGGTTTTGCCATGATCCATCAAATTAGTCTCCTAATATAAAAATTTCTAGACCTTTGCATTGAATTTAATACTTTAGGCAATCGGAAATCTATATACACTCCTAACTTAATGACAACTCGCCAACAAAGACAAGAAATTGAGATTTCGGAGAATTCCCCAATCAGCAGACAAGAATATCCTAAATCTCCACAAACATAGACACGACTCAAGGTTTGCGGAAACATTCTATTGAGCACCCTGTGAAGGAAAAAGTTTGAATTCAAAACAAATGCCAAAATACTAATATTCAACTTAGAGGACTTACAATTTCAAAACAAGTGACTCAGTAGAAAACACCCAAAGATGAAAAATACTTCCCCCTAACTTAAAGTGAACAAACTCCCAAAGACAAAGGATCAAAGCTACCTTTTAAGAAGTATGAAACAAGGAAAACACAAAACTAAAGAAGAAAGCAAAAAAGATGAATCTCAAATAGCTAAGGCAAAATAGGGCATGTGTGCAAGCTACAATACATAGCAACTCTATTAGAGAATCAAAGCAATCAAAGAAAAATCTAAATAAATTCAACAAAATCAGCAACAAAACACAAGGCGTACCCTAGCAAAAATCTCACAAGAAAAAATCCAATATCATAAAACCACTCAATGTATTAATCGCAACCACTAGATAACAATACTTTCAAAGTATTAGCTCTTCAGTAGAGACCTTCAACCTATACCTAATGCAATTTCAAGAGCATAACCCCTACAAATATAAAACTACCCAATCTACATCTCCAACATCCAATTGATAGACCAAGGCAAACCGTGAACCCATAAGTGGACTCCAAAACTATGGACCACACTAACAAACCCAATGTGGGCACCCATATCAGTCTTGTCAACTTCCAACACCCCTCATGATGGCATAGTATATGATTTAACAAATCATAAGATTCTTTCCAAGTGGGATGCCTCTTTCAATAAATTCAACATTACCCGAACTTGCAATGTGTACAACACCTAATTCTAACTCTCCCATACAATTGCATTTCTCTAATTATTACTTTTAGGTATTGATAGAGTTGCTACCCTACAGACAATAGCTTCAAAATTAATTGGCTTCATAAGCATGACATTTATAATCTGTGCATGGTAGATGCCAATCTAACATCTTTAACTATAATACAAATTCTGCAAATCTCATTGCAACAATAGTCAAACAAATCTCAACTCTTCATGCTGCAGATTTGCAAAACTCATTAAATCTCTATGTTGCATAAAAAGATAGCTTCCAATTTCAAGACAACACTAGTATCACTAATATAAATTTTTCCATGCAAAGGTCCACAGACAATTATACATTATCCAATTAATACCTCAAGTAGGTATGATGGGGATTCCCTACCTTTCTCATAGCCAAATTCAATGTTTCCTCTACTATTCCAATGGGACACGTCCTTTGGGTCACTAGGGACCTTCTAAAGACTTGAGGACCTGTAGGGATCAGACCCATTTTTCAAAACTGTAAGGTCTTCACCATTTGCTGCATAAGAATAGAAAAAGGTAAAATGACAGGATTGCCACTGCAAATTCAACATATTAAATTTACTTAGGTGATTTAAAGAATCCCCCACGTACCGTTGCCATCCCCAAAATTCTATTAAAAAATTATCGTCCTCAAAACCACATCCCCATATCCTCAATTCCCCTATCCCAGAAATTGGCGAAAGCACGGATTTAGTCGTCTCATCTTGAATATCTTTATTAAGGGAAAACAAGGGCATTTTACTTTCTAGTTTATATGATTGCAATGATGTTCTTTCTCATTTGTGTATACATCAAAATCATAAGCTGTAATTCTTTAAGTTGATGTTAGTAGCTTATTTTTTTCTACACTTCTGAGGACTCAAATTCCCACCCGTAAATGTTTTGTTTTAATTAAAAGTTTACACTTTAAGCATAAAATGCAGCAGGCTCCAAAAGCACCATAAACTTTATTTAGGCTAGCACCATACTATTCAAGAAGAGCAATGCATAGGAAAGCTTTTCAAATCAAATGAAAATTATGAGGATACCCTCGATGCATCAAAGGATGAACATCCACGAAATATCCCCTTATAATTTTTTCCAAATTTTTCACAACTTCACCTTTTAACGTTACATAACCAAAATAATCTAGCTGAAGGTAACCCTTCACTTTCTGATCACCCAAATCCGAATGCGGGCAAGGTTAGAGCATACGGTGGAAAGGGGATCTTTAGCAATAAAAACTAGAATGCTGGAAAGTACAATATGAGAGACGGCTCAGCCGATCAATGAGATATGAAATGCAACTTGACCACTTATTCAACGGGTGTGTAATACAAAGTAATGAATATGAAAGGCGTCTCAGCCAATCAACAATATATGCAATGCATCTCGACCACTTATTCAACGGAACTGTAATAGAAAGTACTGAAAAGTAAATGTCTGGGCAGCTGGCCGACCACTTCCGCTTTTCAACGTGTAGTACAAGAAAGTAAAGTGCTAAAGTAAAGACGGCGAGGTATGTCTCTCCCACTAAAAGTGGGAATACAAAAAGTAAATCGCAGAAATATAAAGAGCTAATTAGTACTATTGATTTAGTGTTACAAAATATAGTTTCGGCTACAATAGAAAGGAAAATATACATAGAAATAGATCATCAATATGTTAGGCAACCATCTCCAACATCAAAACGCATGATAATCAACTAGAAATGCAAGAATAGATAGAATATATCAGGTCTGATATAAAATAGCAGCAAACAGAAACCCTAACCAAACTCACCAAAATGCTCATATCTTACTCCAAACTTCTTCGTTTCATCTGAAACTGAAGGCAAATGAGAGCTAAGAGCTAGGTGACCAAGACCAAGCCAAGAAACTCCTCCAAACAGCAATGATTTATCTATGCATGCTTCCCAATGCAGCCTCAAAGAAGGTGCAACCTCCAGAATGGACAACCAGCAAGATAAAATCCAAGAGCTCACCAAAAAAATCTGAAACCTTGCAAGAAGGGACGCCCAAGGTAAACTAAAGCATAGGTCCAATACCTAGAACTAGCAAAAATTCATGCAAAGAGCTACGAACAAAAAGGTGTTTCCAGCCAAGCCTAAACAACTCAAAAACTCAGAAAACTTAATAAATCTTCATCTCAATAGGCTCAATCTGCTCTTCAATGTAAAGAACAGTCACAAACTTAGTTAGGTGCTATCTTGCAAGCACGAAACCAAGGGTGCTAGGAGGTATGCATTCCTTGAAACAAAGGTCTGTAGAAATTTTGGCAACACTTTGTTATAGTTTTCAATGGATGGCACAAAAGAAGCCCAACACTCTTATTTATAACTTTCTCCTCCAATTCAAATCCATTTTCCCTCCAATTAGGGCGCCCAAGATGAAATTCACATTTGACTTGAGTTTGCATTTGAATTTCATGAAGCTAGGCGTCCAATACACATAAAGGTTATAACTTAATAAAATGCACTATCATAAGTTAGGCATCCAAAACTCTTTAAGTGAAATAACCTTATAAAATGCAATTATTTTCTCCAAGCTAGGCGTCCAACTTTTCCTTAGCAATATTTCACTTAAAACACATTTACACTCACCAAAAGAACCATCCAACTTAAGCACTGACTTGCCAAAATGAACTCCAAGAGTGTGAGAGACCAAACTGCCCTACTTGATATAGCCTCTACACTGAACGGTTGAACCCCTGCCAGAAATAGCACTGCTAAAAATAGTAGTTACTATAAATAGCATACTATTAAAAATAGTAAGTGACTTCAAATGCATTTTAACCACAAACTGAGCAATAATCATAACTTACTAAAAATAGTAAGTTCGAAAAAGTCGCCTAATGTAAATGCATGTCATACCACTACGAAGCTCTCTGAAAACCCAAAAAGAATCCAAAAACCAAACTGAAAAACTTCCACATGCAAACCCCTAAATCCACAAAAGAATCCTCCAAGCAACTGGAAAACCTAGTTTCCACTTCCAACTAGCCTACGGGCCTTCGAGATAGGCCAATGGCCAAGTGAAGGAATCACTGCTGAGAAGGGGACATTACAATCCAGCCGTTGTTAAATAACATAAAAACTCAAAATCAAAAGAAGCCACAGAAGTGAAGAATAAAGTCTATAACTAATAAAAACACAAAATGTAATCGAAGTCAAATAATATTACTTATTCCATATCTAGCATTCTTTGATATGTAATTAATAAGATTTCACATATATAAACTCCAAATATAGTATTCTCAGATATATAGTTAATAAACATTTCACATGTATAAACCTAAAGATCGAAAAGTAATCTAAATGATTTTATGAAAAAAATTGAAGGGCAACACTATTAGTTCAAAAGTAGTTATGTTAGATGCTAAAATATAATGCAATAGTATAAATAAAGACAGCCAATCTCTTTTTACTAGAAAGAACGATGGGATCAAAAAGGTCATGAATAAAAAAAATCGATTTACATCAAACAATAACAATACCAGATTCTCCTTTTGAAATTCTTTCAATTTCCCTTCATAATCTGCCTTCATACTTGCAAATGATTTCATCTGCTCAACATGCCAATAGAGTGATATTATTTCAATCAGAAAAGCAAAAAATAATCATTACAATTATAATGTTAAATCCAATGGCTTTTTTATATGCTTATCAATATTATTTCAAATGAAATTCGGTTTCGGATGAAAATATAAATTCTCGTTAATCTTGTAATAATCAATCTAAGAAATATTAAGCATCATGAAATTTTACATACAACAAAGGTTAAATTGAAGATGTAAACTGACGTGGAGCATCTATTTTAACATTCTCCCCCCATGTTCAGTTAGTTGAGGTGCTGTTCACTCATTTTAAGACCCTTTTTTTGTTATTATTAATATTCTGTTCAACAGTTCCATTTTAGACCAGTCTTTTATGTAGGAGATGTCAGCTGTGTTCTTTTCTAGCTTTTGGAGAGTTTGATTAGCTTCAAAATTCTAGTTCGCTGAAGAGTTACAGTAGTTCCCAATCTTTTACAGTCAGTCTTAAAGGGGATTTAGGATTAGAGGAGTTTAACCATCTCAGGGAGATTCAAAAAAGCAGAGGCTGAATGTTATATGGCTATATTTTACAATTTGTCCACTGCTTTAGCTAATATGACGTTTTCTACTTACTGATGTAATATATGAATAACTGGTTGTGTATGTGTTTTGGTTATAGAGTGGATTTATTTATGTCTTATTGATTTTTGTTGTTCAAATTGCTTGTATTCAGAAGGGTAAGGCAGAACAGCATCATTTTGCTATCATACCAGAACTTAAATGGCCAAAAGGAGAGCTCATGTGATCTACGGAACAAGAGGTCGGAAGAATGCAAGAGGATGAGGCAATGCAGATGATGTAGTTCTCAGAAGATTGCAGACCCTTCAGACTCGGTTGCGTCATGAGGATTCTGTGGAAGGACCAAAAGTTCAAAGGGGTTGAGGAGTAGCCATACATCCCATAGAAAATTTATTGAGGCAATAACCAAATAAGGAACTAGATTCAAGGTTAAAGTCCCTAATTTTAAAAGTGAACTAAATCCATGAGTGTTCATGGATTGGATTGAAGAGTTAGAAAAAAACTGACATGGAAGGAATTGAGGAAATTGATCCACAATGGGTCAAAGTTGCAACCTCTTAAATGAAGTCTCATGCTACTCCCTCATGGGAGAATCTCCAAAATGTTAGGAGCAAAGATGCTAAAACATTTGGAAGCTAAATTCATGCCCTCAATAAAAAATTCCAAGAATTAAAACAAAAGGAGATATCCATATCAGCCTATAGTGAATAATTTTTGAAATTGCAAATCAGGACTAATTTGAGAGAAGACGATGACCATGCAGCAGCAAGATACATTAATGGACTTACATTTCAAACCCAAAATGAGTTAGCCCTGCTCAAAGTGAATACTATGGAATAGGCACATCAATTATCCTTAAAAGCAGAGGAAATACAAAATAGATAGAGCAAAGTTACAAACAAAAGAGCTGGAAACCATTCAAGACGAAGTAGAAGTTCCTCAAAATTAGCCAATGAAGAAAAACCAAAGGACAATGCGAAGTGAAACTTCCAAGCAATGGGTGGCATTAGAAGTAGAGAACAAGGACAACAATTTTTTGGAGCTTTGAAACCTTTGAGGTGCCTTATTTGCAATGAGAGCCATAAGCCTATAGACTGCCCTCAAAACCTCAAGAGAGCAATGGCGACCCAAGAAGAAGGAGAAGAACTCTTTGTAGAAGAAGTGCAACTAAAGATGTGTGAGAAATTGATATTAATACAACACCAGTAGCTTGAGACAAAGAATCCACCCTAGCTGATTGGACAGGAAATGGTATGTTTTGGACACAAAGATAAAGTGTGCAATGTGATTGTAGATGGAGGGTCTACTGTTAACTTGGTGAGTACAAAAGTAATCCAAAAGCCTTCTTGGTTGAGAAAGGATCAATGTGTGCTTGTAAATCCATATTGTCTTGTTGGCTTCAAAATTGGTCCTTGTGAAGACAAGGTGTTGTCTGGCATAGTGCCAATGGATTCCCGACACTTTTTATTTAGTACACATTGCTTATATGACACTTTTCAAGTATCTGGATAGGCTAAAAATGGTCCACTTGTTATCACTTTGTGCCTGAATTTAGGTTGAACTTGAGATGACATTCTTCAAGATTACTTATGCCATTTGTAAGCTAAAACTATAAGTATTATTGAGCAAGGTTGGATATTTTTTCCTTATACGTATCTAATAAAGAATGTGTTTCTGAATAATGTGTTATGGATAACAATCTGAATGAAATGAGAGTATTTCACTACTTTATATCAGATATTTGTTTGTGTGTATATGTTGAGTACAGGCCATATCGTGTGGGTTCAATGTGATTCTTATGTGTTTGTGAAATTCCACTCCAAACCTATAGGACTCTCTGTATAGGTTCTTGAAACACTTGATAGTGATATGCATATATAGGTCCACTTGACCAATACTGGTGAAGACCTATTATGTGTAGATTATGTATGCATGGCTATAAGACCTGTACAAGTGTGAACCTCCAAGATACTTAGGTAGTGACAAGCAATAATTGGAACATGCCAATGATTGATGCCTAGGCTCCTACAAGAGATTAGTCGATATTCACCTGGTTCACAAAGGTGAAAGATTGCAAAGCGCTGCCCTAGTTATGATACAAGAACAGTTGAGTTGGTAGTGTTGGGTGAAAATTATGTAATCATATTTTCAATAGATTACACAACCTAGGCTCCAGCCACAACTATGTGAGATGTAATCTTTCCTCTCAGAAACGGGAGCCGCCCTTCTTACTGCTAATAGAAGCTACGGCAAAACTAATTAAGTATTTACACAATGTTTACTACACTACTACACTTACGAAATGGGGGGGGAAGGGGGCGTGTGTCACATTCATGCTTCTCTCTTTTTTCAATGAAGATGTTTTACAATGCTTCACGGTTGGAAGTTCTGATTCAAGATGACCTAAAACTAAAAACGAGCAGTAATGCCAATACCTCTATCTTGTCAAAGCAAAGCGTAGAGATACCAGATATGATAATAATAAACAAATAAAAGAAAGAGGAAAGCTCACGAAGGCGCAAAATCATTCTGTAGCTTTTTCACCGATGGATCTAAGAGAGATGTGTTGTTTGTTGCATTAGAAGCACAAAGTCTTCTTAGATGCAGCAATTCCTCTAACAGCATGAACAATTACAAGCACAAAGTCTTGTAGCTCTTTCAACAATAATATGCAATCATAAACGTAAATCCAAATAAGGAATGTAACACAAAGTTTACATAAATTACTTGAAGCCCTTCAGATCTCATCTACTATCCACTACCAAAAAGATCAATCCACAAGATTATCGATCCTAATGCAAAGTCTGGTATGCAATTCTCTTCTTTATTGATCAGATTTCATTCACAAAATATGAACACAAAGATTCATAAATCTTCTTTGAAAAGGGCAGCACTTCGTTGCAAAATACTAAAGGTAAACATTACAATAGAAATCCCTGATATTTATAAAGGAGAGGGAAGAGTAAAACTAGGGAATCAATTGAGTAAAGTTAGGAAAGTTAGGTGAGCTAATTTAGGAAAATCTCACCTAATTTGACTAAGTCAAAATGTAATTCATCTTCATGCAACTACATCTCAAATATTAGTGTAATTACATTTTCAGAAAAGACATTTAGGATGTCACAAACTATTTACAAGATGAATAAAGGGAAGCATCAAAAAATCTAACACTGGAGATCAGGAATCTTCATGGTTTCTTGCTTGGGCGCAGAAGTCTTCATACTTCTTCCTGGTCTCCTGCATGAATGTCTCACCCAGACCAACGGTGTAATCCACAATGGTGTGACTTTTGGTGATTGATCTCATGGCGGATGAGTGAATCTTTTTGCACCTGTCAAGAGTGAGCCTTGTATCACAAATAACATGCATAGAGGCTTATGAAAAGTCTGCATTCTCTACTTGCTTGATGATGGCTTCTTTGAAGATCTCGGAAAGTTATGTGGCCGGAAGGAAGATACAGTTTTCTTCAAGGAGTTGTCCTAGTAACTCCTTAATTCATTTTTCAAGGATAGCACAGTGCCCTTCAACATCTTCCTTCATTTGGTGGAGGTCTTCTGTAAGAGATTTGATTATCTAGATATGTTGTTTCAGTGATTCTCTTACTTCTATGTATTTCTCCTTGTCAGGGATCAACCCGACTTCCACCAATTTGCTAAGCTTTTCCTATTTCATTTGTGACCACAATAACAAGCATTTTTCCATTTCTCTGCGCTCTTAGGAAAGAACATTCTCTTCCTTATCAAGCTCTATTTTGAGCTTGGCTATCTGAGTAGCTTTTTCATCTACAGCAACTATAATTTGAGATCCATGTTCTACAACTTTATTAATAAAATCATATAACACTCTTCCTTAGGAGGCAAACTTCTTAGCCTTCTTCACAACTAGGTCCTCAGCGCTTACCATAGCCAACGGTTGTGCATTACTTGAAGATCCTGCAAGTCTCCTTAAAATAGTGGCATAATGCTTTTCCTTCTGTTTGTACATGTTTTGAGCTTGCTCCATTTTGTCCGGTCTTCCTGCCAGTATATCCAAGGTTACCTGTGCATCTGCCTTCGCACTTTCACTCATGACATTGCCAAGCTAGACTCTTGTTACTATTTAGCCCTCCATATTGACATCTCCTTTCTCTTGAGGTGGTACACCAATCTTTGCATATTTATGACCAGCCTTGTCAACATGAAGCCATGAATACACTTTCTCCATTTTCTTCCTCTTGGCTTTTGGAGGGGCTATCTCTTCAAGATCGAGCTCTTCAGGAGAGATCATTTGCTTATTCTGCTTCAATACTTGAGATACCAACCAAGGGGGAAGAGAGGAGGCTCTTGGTTGACTGTCAACTCTCTTGTCACTGTCGCTTTTGTAGGCATGGTTGGTATAGTGACAATTGGCGTAGTGTCTGTCATAACTGCTACAGTAGCTGGCACATCGAGTTGACCATAAAAGGATTCATCCATGAACCTGTTGAACTCAGCTTCTAAAGTGATATCATAGGATGGAGATGACAGGCTAGGAATGGATGATGGAGGGCTCGACAAAATATCAACCGTTTGTATACTTGTCACCGAAGGAGTATCTGTTGACGTGGTTTTTGTGACCGCACCAATCAGCAGAACAAAATAGTCCGAAGGCTACTCCGTTCTCTCTTGATCAAAGTATTCCGTGTGCTAAGATTGCGAGATAGATCACACGTTCAACTCCAAGGTTCTGAAATACTTGGAACACCCTCAGTTGGTTTGATGTGTATTGCTGTGTTCTTACGAGGGGACTTACACAATTGTTCAGGCTTCTTGCAGTTAACAACAGATAGATGATTCGAAGAGATTTTTGCGCGTAAGATTTGGCAATAAGTTCGTTTTCCTAAAGCTAATCAAAAATGCGCGGAAAGTAAATAAGGGTAAGGCCTAAGAAACTTATACTCTATTCTAAATGCAAGATATGTGGAGCTTGGTTTCAATAGACTTCAACCGAATTTCACCTAGCCTCACGTCGGATAGCTTCAGCAAAATCAGTGCAATCTTCAAAGGGATAGTAAAAGATGTTCAGATCACAATTTGACATACATACACCATCAGAACGATGCATATAAGTATACAAATCACGATCGAAGTTAAACTCAAGATAATTTCCAGTCGACCACGCAAAGCGAACTTATCGTCAACAAGCTGCCAGTGGTATGGAATGAAATTAAGCTACCTCAATAAAACACCACACATCAAAGTAAACTACTTGCATGAAATGAGAATTAAGCTACTTGGATTCGAAAGGAAAAAGAGACCTTGCTAGCTATTCATGACAAGACGAATTCCACCATCAATGAAAAGATCTATTATCATGAAAAGTGTTACACAACAATCTACACAAAAGTTTTCAAAGGGAAAACTTTCTTTCTTCTCCACACTATGCTAACCAAAATATGCCGCATGCTCTCTCTCTAATCTCGATCTCTGGCTCTAATGCTAATGTGAAATATC
>VDFB02059973.1:0-29929 GCA_007258455.2 Sequoia sempervirens
GGATGGATTTTAGAACCAAAGACTATGGAGTATGGTGTGGCACCTATGGGAGTGTGAATGCTTGTGCAATAAGCCCATAAGGTTGGGTTCAACTGTATATGCCAGTCATGGCCAGTGTCATTAATAGTCTTCTTTAGGATTTTGATTATGGTTTTGTTAGAAGCCTCATCTTGTTTGTTACTCTACGAATAATAAGAAGCAACAAAGTGATGCTAAATATAAAATTTATTGTATAGCTCACAGACATCTTGGTTCTTGAAAGGATAAGGAAACATCATACCATCATATGATGTAATTAAGGATAAACTTCATAATTTTTTTGTCAGTGATGTAGGCCATGGGAATGGATTCAATCCACTTTGTAAAATAATCAATGGCTATAATTATGAATTTATGGCCATTTACAAAGGTAGGATGAATCTTTCCTATGAGGTCAAGTCCCCATTGAGAGAAAGGCCATGGATATGTGATAGGATGAATCTTCTAGGCTGGTGCATGAACAAGATCTCTTTGAATCTAACATTGGTGGCATTTCTTGACAAATTTATATGCATCATGATCTAGAGTGGACTAATAATATCCAGTTCACATGAATGTTTTTGCTAAGGTAGGACCACTGGAATGAGCTCCACGTATACTGTTGTGTACTTTCTGCAAAGTTGTTTTTGCTTCTTCTAAGTTGAGACATCTAAGAAGAGTACAATCTAAAATACATTGATATAAGGTGTCACCAATGATAACATATTAGAAGGCTTGGTGTATCTAGACTTGGTAAGTTAGGAGGAAGGATTTGGTCATGAAGGTAATCATAAATTTCTTTATACCAAGGTGAATTAGGACCAACAATTTCACACACAAGCTCAGACTCGAGAACATTGAAATCAAGGATCAGAATTTGTTCCACCAAGAACTCGCACTGATGCACATTATAAGGCATTTCAAGTAGAGATCCAATGGTATCCATGGCATCAAATGATTTATTTTGTATTCTAGTAATTTTCTCAAACTTGATGACATTGAAGTACTAAAATTTATTGACCATCCTCTTGTAAGGCATGAGTTTCTCATATTTTGTCTCATAAGTCATCATTAACCTATTGGATGACCAACTGAGAATTGCCATAAACATACAGTTCGTGATCTTCCATTTGATGGTTGTCCTAATTCTTGTAAGCATAGTCTCATATTCTGCAATGTTGTTTGTATGGAAATTATATTCTATAGGACTTAGGGATTGCATCCTTGTGGCGTGTTGAAAAGAACTTTGGCTCCAAAGCCATGGTGGGTATAGGATCCATCAAAGTACAATTTCTATTATTTAGATGTTGTCATTGTAAATACTGCTTCATTAGGACAATATGATACAAGAGGATGATTTTCTGTAGTGGGAGCATCTGCTAGTTGATTGGCTATTTACCTATCCTTTTATTTCTATTCAATCAACATATTCAATGTCAATTCACTCAAAATCATCATCCATTTTTCCAGTCTACCAGTAAGAGTCGCTTTATTGAGTAGATATTTTAGGGGATCTATCTTTGCTATGATCATGGTTTGATGATTTAACATGTAATGTCAAAGATTTTGTGAAGCAAAGACAACATCAAGACATGCATTCTCAATAGGATTATAATTAATTTCATACCCTACATGTATAGGAATGATATAATACATATCTCTATTTTCCTTCTACATTGTGTTTTTCCAGGAGAGCTCCTAAAGTTGATGCTATAACTAATATGTATATAATAAATGGTTTCCCATCCACAAGTGGCATTAAGACTAGTGGTGACAATAGATAATCCTTGAGTTGTTGAAAATACTACTGACATTGATCAATCCATTTGAATGAAACATCCTTGTGAAGAAAATGTTGAAAAAGAAAATGTTGAAAAGGGTGGCATTTGTCTTCCAATTATGTAATGAATTAGTGGATGGACTGTAGCTTCCCTTGTAGTCTATGACTTGTTGGGATATGGTGTTGTACACCATTGCATAAAATTTTATATTATAATGTTTTAATTAAATAATTATTTAGTTGTGATGCACCTAGGAGGTGTGGTTAATTACACTAGGTAATTATTTGGGGACCACTTTATGTTGTATTGTAACATTGTATTATTATTTAATGTGTGAGAAACATGGGATAATAAATTAATATTGGGGAAATATTTAATAAAGTGAAAAATTAGTACCCAATATTAAATAAGTGGTTAGTGGTACATGGTTTTATCTTACCACTTGGTTGTATTTGTGTGAGCTTGAGTCCATAAAATCAAGCACATGTTTAGTGGTTAAGGTTGGCTAGGTGAGTGGGTTGTCATTATTGAGTCTTTCTGAGGAGTGCATATGTGAAGCATGGCATGAGATGTGTGGATTCATTCTTGGAAACATCGAGGATGCATTGGAGAGACTTGATGCTTCAGAGGTATTCATTATAACTCTTATATTGCTTTATTGTTGAATAATAGATGGAGTATGGATGCTTTTGGAGGTTGGGTTTTTCCCTCTTGAGGGTTTTCCTAGGGTATATCCTTTTGAACACCCGAAATACTAAGAGGGGGGTGAATCAATATTCCCTAAAATTCATTAACATAAAAGTGCATTCAAAGAATCTTGATAACCTTGCAGAAATGTAAAGGAACAATTAAAGCATGCATCACAACACTTTGTTTTACCCATACCAATTTTTTTGCTTCATTAAGGCATTTTTCTTAAAATGGTCTAAATCTTGTAAAAGTGTTGTCAAAACTCTGTTTTTGGGAAAATCAAGTATGGAATTTTATTTAGTGTAATGTCTGTAAGATACTGAAATTTTTTGAAAATTTTGAAAATTAGGGGTTTTGGACCCCTGTTTTTAGGCAAAAAACCCTAAAAATTGAAACTTGTCAGAATTGGATGAAAATTATTTTGATTCACTTATTTCATAGCACGATCACAATGGCAAAGTCAGATTCAGTTAAAAGTCAGTTTAAGTCTGGTGGGTAGTTTTCACTTTTTCAGGACAAAAGTTAGAACCTCCAAGGTCGTCAATGGTAGTTGGCTAGTACCAGGTGTTAAAATCTAAGCCTGAAGCTCAACGTAGGAGATTCTGTGGTAAAAGATACTGAAAACATGCTTCATTATGGAGGGGATTTTCAAATGGCAAAAATTGCAAAAAATATTCTAAGTCTAGAAACACTATGCCTTAGTACGTGGGAGACACTTGCGCAATCAGCGTGCAAGTTAACTTTGCAGTGTTTGTACACGTGAAAATGGTGGAATATAGTCACACACATGTGTCAATGGCAGTAATGCTTCTACGTGGTCAACCCAGTAAGCATCATGGTGTTCGCTAAGCGTGAAATGGAGAAAATCACAAGTTCTAGAGCAAATCTGCACCCCTGCAGGCCAGAGGTGCCCTTCAATTTGAAGGCCTAGATACCATTATCAATTATTGCAAATACATTCATTCTCTCCAAAATTTTGTTAGCTTTCCAACAAGCCATCAAGCGAATCCATTAGATTTGTGAAACTTTGGAAATTGGAGGCAAAAGCAGAAGTTATAGAGGATTTACATGATGTCAGAGATGACAATCAAATTGCAGTTTCTGCGCCCCTTAGCCCAGGGGCACCCTTGAATTATGCTTGTTAGATGATAGAATTTGCAGAATCTGTTTCTCGGGGATCTCTTCAGATCAACCCAGCTCTGCAATGAATTCATTTGCAAGTTCATAAGACATGCTGAATGACCGTGACAGTTGCTCTAGCGAGCACATAAAATAGAAGGAAAATAAAAGGGAAAATATCAAAATGTACCTTTACAGGCTAGAGGTTCCTATCTTTTTGGCCAGTTAGTTGAGGTTTTTATCAGCTATCGTCTTCACAAGTTCTATGTAGAATCCTCCTAGCTATTTAATGAATCCAATTGTTAGCCCTTAGGATCCGTCAAATGCCCGTAGATGAAGAATCAATGGAAAATGTTGAAGGATAAGAACAAGCAAGAAAATGGCTAAGTATGGAAAATACACCCTTCCTTGAGAAATGCACCCTTCTATTGGAGGTCTTAGAAGCAGTTTTCTCGCTTTGTAACTCCCAAGAACATCTCTTCCAACTTGTTCCATCTCTGCGATGAGATCATCGACACACACGTTGAAGCAATCCAGCTCCTAGCAACAAAGGTCAAAGTGGAGCATTCAATTGAAAGTTGCAAATTGCAAAACCATTTTCAAAGGTGCAATTATGCCCATACAAGGTAGGGGTGCCCTTGCATTTGAGGGCCTTAATTCAACTTTTAGATGTTGCACATACAATCATTCTTTATGGAACTCTTTCAGCTATGTGATGGATCCAACATCCAGTTAATGAGAGTCATCATTCACCAGTAGTGGCAGATTGAAGCATGAAGAGGAAAATTAGGAAAATGGCTATCTAGTGTCATATGCACCCTCTTGAGAAAAGACACCCTAGTTTTTGAGGCATCAAACTCAGTTTTTAGCTCTCGTAGCTCCCAACATGTCATCAAACTTGTTCCAACTACGCAGTGGATGTGTTAGCTCAACTCCAGGATCAACCGGGCATCCGGAAATCAGAGTTCAATAGAAGCTGCAGTGACATTTTAAAGCAGCTACAAAGTAGGAGCTTAGCTAAAAATCTCAAGTTTTGAAGGAAGACAACTAGAAAGTTAAAGTTTGACTTTTTGGAATTAGAATGCATGTTCTAGCCGCCCCCAAAAGGTGGAATCAGTTAACTAATTTTGAATAATGTTAAAATGTTCAGTTTCAAATGTATTTTTTGCTTGCAAAGGCATATTTTCTTCATTATTTTAAAGTGGCACCTATTTCAAGACTCAGTGTTAGTTTTTGTTAACAAGGTGCGGTCCATTGAGATATTTGCATCCTAAATTTAGGGTTTTTTCCTACATGAGACATGTAACCCTCAAAATTTCTTTAAATATGCATTTAGGCATACATTATTCTCATAGTAGGTTGAGAGAAAACACAATTTTCCTCGTGCAAGCAAGATTTAAAGGTGCCATAGGTGTTATTTTTTAGAGTTCTTTGTAGATTCAAGTCCAGATTATTCAATAGACTTCATTCAAGGATAGGCAGAGGCAAAATATAACTTCTATTTTCTCTCTCATATTTCTTCTATCCTTGTCTTAGGTTTTCTCTTGCATGTCCAAGAATACAACAATTTTTCACAGTTTTGAGCATCTGGGTGTGTTGTGCACGACTTTCTCTACAAAACCCATGTGTTAGAATTTTTCAAGAAAAATTGCCTTGTAGCTTTACTTTTTTAACCTTTGCTTTTTTCCAGAAATTCCTTTGCATGGTTGAGGAAAAGTCAATATTTTGAAAAATGAAGGATCTGGGTTGGCTTAGAATCATCTTCTACACAAAACCCATGTTTCAGTTTTTCTCAAGAAAAAGTGCCCCCGGTGCCCCTACACCCCTACACCCCTACTGCTTCTCAACTGAAAAGCTATTGCATGCTAAGGAAAAATGCATTTTTTTGAATTTCTAACGTTGTGGGTTTACTTAGAATCATTTTCTCTACGAAACCCACGTCTCAGAATTTTTCATGAAAATTTCCCCTCAACAGGGTATTTGTAGCCTCACTAGGAGCTATTTTAGCTCTCCAGAAAAAGTTGTCAGAATATAGCCGTGTTTACAATCAACGGGCGAGTTTTTTAGAATGTAGTTCACTCAGATTGAATTGAAGACCAAATTGGTCCTAATTCATGATTTCATTAGAATGATTGACATAAATTTGCATCAAGTGTATCCAGAGGGTTGATTTAGACAATTTGACAAGCGTAGACACTCAAATTCCACATGGTTTCATACCTTGTATAGCTGATACCCTTCCAAAGCCAGTTTAGAGAGTTGAGTACCATTGGGATTCTGTGTGCAAACTGAATTCATGTGCATTTCTCACAGCTAGAGTGTTTGCAGTCAAACTTCCTGGTTTCATCATGCAAGACACTTTTTAGAACAAAAGTGTCAAAAGCATCAGAAGTGTAAAGCTATAGAAGGAATAAAGGCCATTACTCCATTTACAGAGTTGCTAGAGTTATCAGTCAGTGAAATTCCAGTTTAAGTGTGCAAAGATTTCCAGGATTTCTTGTGTTGATGACAAACAATGAATTGACAGTTGAGATATACATGACGACCTCTAAATGGCGATGCAGTCAACAACCTCGTGGAGGAGTTACTTGCTCAAGATCGCAAACAGTGAAATTTAGATCAAGACATCCCACCTTTTCAGGATAGACATTAGACAGAACAGTTAACCCGATGCCTCTTTCTGAGTTAACTCGTTGATCCACATATCATGACATGGCTATCTTGGAATCATCTTTGTACAGTTGGAGTTCTCATGTAGTTTTCAGTTTCCATTAACTGATATTAGTTGTCAGTTAACTTGCATATTAATAAGGACTTGTGTGTTGCAAATGTCCATTTAGTTTTGTTTTGTTTCAGTTAACTGATGGTAGTTTTCTAGTTAACTGTATAGTTGCATACATTTAGGTTTAGCAATAAATATTGCATGCTTGCAAGACTCATGTTAACTCAAGGTGATTTTAGGGTTCCCTACACCTTTGAGGTCTATAAATGAGAGCATTCTTGCTCATTTTTACTTGAACTTTTGCTCGTGATAACATACATGTTGTGCCCACCTTGACTATAGTATTGCTATTCAATATTCATTCACTTAGTTAAATATAATTGTTGGTTTGATCATTTATTGCGTGCATGTCTCGTTATGCAATTTTTTGTCGTTGTTATTATTTCATGTTGTGATTAATAAGCTTTGTTTCATATCTACACCTCAGATAGGGGTTCCTCCTCCTTGGGAATTTAGTAATGAAGTTTATCGTTTGATGTTGTGATAATAGTTTTTCTTTCATATCTATACCTCGGATAGGGGTTCCTCCTCCTTGGGAATTTAAAAAGAAGAATTGTTGTTTAAGTGTTGTTTCCAATAAGCTTGTTGCATATCTACACCTCAGATATGGGTTCCTCCTCGGGAATTTAGTAATAAAGTTTATCGTTTGATGTTGTTACCAATAACCTTCATATTAGCCTATGCCTCGGATAAGGGTTCCTCCTCCTTGGAAATCCTGTTACAAAGTTTATCGTGTAAACATTCCTTGCTCCTAAGTCCTCATGCTTTGTTTCTCATGAGGAAATAGGATAGATTAAGCATTAAGTTAGTTGTAGTTAAGATCTACAAAACTAGAGAAAATCCTTAGCTGCAATGTATTGGTTTTCTTAACCTTGTGCCTCTTCCAACTGAGTCAAAAAGATAGGATTTAGAACATTTACTTTTTCATGCATATTAGTAAAAGAGGGAGCTTCCCCTCCTAATTTGAAGAGTCATTACACACTGTGCATAGCTATTCGTTGCCAATACACACTCCAGAAGTACGAATTGTAATGCCAATAGTTTTCTGGCACCCATCGTGGGGCACAAGGTGGGAAAAATTCAAGAAAGCTTAACGCTTTATGTCACGGGAATGACCATTTGGCATCCTACTAATCCAATTCAACAACCAGGACTCACTCCAGCCATCATACAACCGAAATTTGTGTTGATTCAAGGCGAGCAGTCATACATCATTAGTAGCCTACGAAGTTTTATCTTTGAGAATCATACATCATCTACTAAGTGGAGGAATGCAACTACTACTCTGGAAAAAGAAGAAGAAAGGGCGGATCTTGCAGCCAATAGACCAATTTTTCCACCACCCATGTGGGAATAAAGCATCCTAGCTCACCTAGTATACACGAGAAGGAGAAATAATCCTCTCTCTCAAGAAGAGCCAATCTTTGAAGAGGTTCCTAAGCATTTCCTAGAAGGACCAAAAGAAGAATCTCCAGTCCCAGCTAAAGTAATGGATGATAACAACAACAACAACAATGTCAATCGCTGAAACGCAAGGAATATAAGATGTCCAACCCCATTACCTTGGGGAGACAACATCAGGCCGTTGGCCTTAGCAGGACATCATGAATTGCCCAAGGGATCGCGAAAGCATTTCCCTCATTCCACAGTGATGGGTCTCGACACCCTGATGAACACATCTCAACATTCATAATGGTTTGCTCCATTTTGCATGTTTCACATGAAGACATCGCCATCCGTCTCTTTGTGGAGACTCTAAAGAATAACATTGTAGACTGGTTCAATCATCTTGAGACATACATTATTACTAGTTGGGTAGTCATGAGTGAAAGATTCATGGTGAATTCAAACCTGTCAAGGACAATCTTCAGTTATTTGCACAACTCTCAAACTCAAAGATGGAGCCTACTGAATCAATGAGGGAGTTCGTAGCAAGGTTTAATCGCCTTGTTACACATCTTTCCCATACTCTCAATCCATCTGATGAGATTTTGATGAGTAGCTTCATCAATGCACTATCGTCATAAATTGCCTTTTTCTTGAAAGGAAGTCAAGGAGTAGATCTACAGCTTACACAAGAAGAAGCTATCAAGCTTGAAGATAATATGATTACGATGGGAAAGATGAAGAATGACTCTATTAGACCGCTTGTTCAAGCGTCTGTTGATCCATTGCTACAGAAGGTAGCTAATGAGGTGACTATCCTCAAAGGACAATCACCCACTCAAGGGAAGGAAATAGCGCCCATACCACCACCATGTCAACCTCAGTAGCTATACCAACCAAAGAGAAATAACTTATGGCCATTCAACAATTATAAACTGAGGTTTCTGCAAGGACAATCAAGGCAATCAGTTGATAGTGAGAAGGCTACAACCTACTGCACATTCCATGATATTGATGCACACACTAGAGCTTCATGCCAGGAAAATCGAAGGATGAATCAGCTCATGGTATTTTCCAATACAACTCCAAGTACAAGCTTTGTACCTTCACCAACTATAAATGTTGTCTTACCAAAGACAAACAACTTTTATGGTGACTCTGCAATGGGATACTTCGATAGAGAATCCGTTAATGAACAAGAAGAAGAAAATACTACTAGTACTCTCTTGCGGTCAATCACGAGAACATCTCATCGCCTGTGTTCACACATGCACAACATTTCAAAGCACAAAAGGAAGAAGAGGAAAAGAGGAAACTAAATGAAAAGGGAAAGGAAGTGCCTTCCACTTCCAATCCCAAGTCTTCATAAGAGAACACCATGCCAGTTGCTCAAGACCCATCTTCAACAAACTTTGACATTGTGTCTTCCATGATGAAGACAAAGGTGCAGATTTCACAATTGGAGTATCTTTAGGATCATGCAAAGCAGTTGGAGAGAATCCTCAAGGTTGTAAAGAAGAAGGTTGTAATTCGGCCTACATTACTTGAGTCCTTTGTGCCAATAGAAGACAAACCTAAATCATTCTATATATTTTGTATATAGGAGGTTTTAAACTCAACAATTGTATCATTGATAGCAGAGCTTCAAACAACGTTATTCCCTTGCAGATCATGAACATGTTGGGAATTTCGTGCACCAAAACTCATGACAAGTGTTATTCACTTGAGTTGAAGCTGGTGTCGTTAGTCAATCAATTGAAGGATGCACAAATAAGGCTAGCATCTTGCCCTAAAAAGAAAATAATGATGACTATCTTGGTAGCTAACATTCCAACCAGTTATGGGATGTTACTCAGTAGAAGCTTCTACAAAGACTCCAGAGGAAAAATTCAATTGGATTGGTCATTCGTGGCAATCCCATTGAATAAAGGCAGTTTCAAGCTAGAACCTGAGGCCAAGTTAAGGTTTACAGTGGTGAAGTCCTAGGACCCATAGGAACTAGTGTTATATCAAGACATGGGTCTGGGCACATATGCTATGATGTTTGAAGTAACTGAAGAAAGTCAGAAGTTTGCACTTTCCACAAACAAATCATATGAAGAATCAAAAGTGTGGACGATGCAGTTCGACAGTAGTTGCTCAACGTCAGGCTCAGGAGCAGGAGTTGTGATCACCTCTCCTGAGGGTTGTCTATATCCATTTGCATACAGGTTGCAATTTGAATGCACCAATAACACTGTTGAATACGAGGTGCTTTTATTAGGTCTCAAGAATGCAAAGGATATGGGTATCAAGTTACTCAGAGTTGAAGGGGATGCAAAGCTAATCGTTAAATAGATCAGAGACCAATTTCAAGTCAAGAAAAATCGCCTTCAATCCTACAGACAGAGGGTGTAGAATTCCATTGACTGGTTTGATGTGTTCGACATCAAATACATTCCACGTACAGAGAATAGCATATTCGATTCCCTCATGTTTTTCGCTACTCTTTTCATACCACATTTTGACTTTTGTTAGAATACATTTGCTATTGAACTGATCTACAGGCCAGTTGTTCTAGATAATTTAGACAACTGGCAAGTCTTTGACGATGACGATGACATTAAAGAATTTTTTGTCATGGGAGAAAAATACAAAGAGTTGTTCTTTGAAGGAAGTTCTACTCCTTTTAAAAAATCATTCACATAAGACTTTGAAGCTACAAACTCTGGGATCATTCAACTAAAAGGAAATCAAATTCCCAAGGGTTTTGTCTCTTTAGAGAATATTTTTGACAAGCATAACCGATACATTCAAGATCAGAAGAGTTCAGGTGTTAATACTACTGTTGAGCATTACCAAGTAAACATCGACACTGAAGACATGCCTCAGTTTGTCAATTTGGACAAGTGTTGTACTCGAGAAGAAGCTGAGAACTTTATCGCCCTGTTCAAACAATACAAGGATGTATTTTCCTGGTCTTATGAAGGTCTGAAGGTCTTCACACCCATATAATTGTCTCATACAATTCCTTTAAAGCTTGATGTCAAGCCTTTCAGGCAAAAGAAGAGACATTATAATCTGTGGATTCAAGATACTATCTATGTGGAGATTCATAAGATGGTGGATTCAAAGATAATTTTTCCAATTCATCACTCCACCTGGGTGTCTAAAATAGTTGTTGTAAGTAAAAAGAATGGTGAGATCAGAATTTGCATGGATTTCAGGAATTTGAACCAATCTTCCTTGAAGGACAATTACCCCTTACTGTTCATGGAGCATACCTTGCATATAGTTACCGGTTTAGAGATGCTATCACTTCTTGATGGTTTTTTCAGATACAATCAGATTGCAGTGGTAGAGGAGGATCAAATCAAGAAAACTTTCACCACCCCATGGGGAACATTTGCTTGTGAGAGGATGCCTTTCGACCTTATCAACACCGATACGACTTTTCAGAGGGCCATGGATTTGGTTTTGGGGATCTCAAGAACAAAATAATAGTCATCTACCTTGATGACTTGACTGTTTTCTTAGATAAACGAGAAGACCAATTTTCACACCTCGTGAAAGTGTTTGAAAGATGCAAGTATCACAAGATCTCATTGAATCCTAAAAAGACTATCTTTGCGGTGATGAAGGGAAAGCTACTTGGCCACATCTTTTCCAAAGAGGGGACTAGAATTGACCCGAATCAAGTGGATTCAATTAAAAACCTGTCTCTTCCAACAAACAAAACACAAGTGCACTCCTTTTTTCAGTAAAGTCAACTTTATCAGAAGGTTTGTACCATATTTTTCGAGGCTGACCAAGGAAATTTTAGCGATGATGAAAAAGACGTCCACTTTCATATGGACAGAAGAAGGCAAGCAAGCCTTTATCAAGATCAAAGAAGTTATTGCTAATGCACCGGTGTTGGTTCATCCTAACTTTGAGAAGGATTTTATCCTCTATTATTATGCGTTGGAACACATGTTGTCTACTATATTGACTCAAAAGCTCAGTGAAGAAGGAGAATCTCCAATTGCTTTCATGAGAATTTTTTTTAAGGATAGTGAATTGTGCTATTCCCAAATTGAGAAGAATGCATATGTTGTCATTAGAGTTGTCAAAGCTTTCAAGTTCTATATCTTGAATTCTCACACAAAGGTGTTTGTCACCGATCCAACAGTAAAAAGTGTGCTAACTCAACAAGAGATGGGCACGAAAAGAGGAAACTGGATTGCAAAAGTTCAAGACTATGGTTTGGAGATCAAGCCAACCAAGCTTGTCCACGGGCAAGGTCTTTGTCGATATTTGGAAGAAAATGGAGATCAAAAACATCAAAGCAATGGTGGAATTGAACTTGAATCCGAAATTGATGAGGACCTTCCTTTGGTCCTATTTGTTGATTCTACAGAAGAATGGAAAACAACTTTGTGGTATTATTCAACTTATGGTGAATGTCCACGTCACATGGACAAATAGTAGAAAAGAACATTAAAACTGAAAGCATAGAATTATGTGCTTATCAATAATATTTTGTACAAGTGTGGCCTTGATGGAAATTTCCTATTATGCGTTGGTAGAGACCAACAACATAGATTTTGGAAGCTTTTCATAGTCAAGTGTGTGGAGGAAAGTTCTCATTGAGGGTCACTAAATTCAAAATCCTATGAGCACAGCTCTATTGGCCAACTATATTTTGCAACACATATGAATGGGTGTACAGGTGTCAGATGTGTTAGCAGTTTGCTAGCAAAGTCAAATTGACATCTCTTCCACTCAGGCCAGTAATTATCAATGCTTCACTTCAGTAATGGGGTACAGATTGATCAGAAAAACTCTAGAGTGTGCTTACTCAACTAAGTTCTTCATTTATCGGATTTGAAATCAATTGCTTAACTTACTCAATTCCAAATCTGTTCGAAGATATTTAATTAATGGTTTGAATCCAATATGCAAACTCAATCCATCAATTTACTGAGCTCATTGATTAATCTACTTGCAGAATTAAAACATAAGCCATCATCAAGAATGAACCAAAATACCAAAGACACATTTGATTACAAATTTCACCTCTTAGGGCTACATCTTCGGATTTGCTCAATAAGCATGATCAATTTTCCATTAATGTTGCCACCTCCAAATTGCTTACAACATCTGGTCTTCTGACTGCATATACAAAGTTGTCACTGCTAGGAAGTTCCAAGCCCTACAAGCACTTCTTGAATCCACATTGAACAAGTGCTTCCAACAATAACAACAAAGCAGTCTTAGTTCTTAAATCATTAACTGAATGTGAACTAGCTATAGAGGTATCTTGCCTTGTTTACAAATTCATACTGAACATGATCCAGACATACTTAATTCACCATTCCAGAATAAAGTCAAGTATCAAAACATTCTGGTTATACCTGATGTTGGATATGCAGGAATCTTCTACAACCTTGCAAGAGAGAAGTCTTCAATCTAGATTATGAACAATACTCCTTCAAGTGCAAATTCCACAGTCTTCCAACATATCTACACAAAGTTTCCATAGTCATCACTCTTCTTTGAGGACGCTCTACAAAATCCTATCACTTGGATGCTTGGATCCTAAATACCTTTAGTTGCATACTCTAAATGCTTGGATCAATGGATCATTTTCTTCACAATTCCAAGATGTCTTGGAAGGGAAAGTTCTACCCTTTTTATACATAAAATTTCCCCCATTTGGTTAAAACCATAATTTTGGCTTATTTCCCCCTTTAAAACCAAAATTTGTTTTTAAAACCTTGTTTCTTTCATTTTCAAGCTTATTAGGTTTTGGGTTGTTTGTTTTACTCATTAGGTTGTTTTAGTTTTATCCTCTAATAAACATTAAAGGTTATTTTAGTTATAACTGTGGGCTTAAACAATAACAAAACAAACACTCCACTGCATATTTCCTAAGCACCTTCCGTGGTGCAGTGGTGGTATGTAATTTTGGGCAGCGTGTGGACAAGCTCTTCAATTTGTTTCCATTTTCGATCGATTCTGAGTTGATCAAATTATTGCCTTTCTAACTGGCCCCCTATACCTTGTTTGACCAAACTTTGACTGGTCATAACTTTGACTTACGAGCTCCTTTTTCGCCTATTCAAGTTGCTTTGACTCTAGTTTTCCATACACTTCGACATGATGCCAATTTCAAGTGCAATTGGAATAGTTGAATTTTTAGGGTTTTGAGATCCACTTGGATCAAGCCTCCCCACTAAAGAACTTTTGGTCTCCAAAAGTGTATTGTTCCTTTGAAACATACCCCATTCTCTGCATTATGTAACTCAATAATGCCAATGAAGATGTTGGCATAACACTGATGCTCCTCCTTGCTCACAACTACTTGAGTAATGACAAATTGTGCCTCAGCTTGATACATTCCTTCACCTTTGTACTTCAGAATGGATGATTCAAAGCTCCACCATTCAACTATGTCCATGCTTGTAGCAACAAGGCCATTAAAAAGAACACCGCCCCTTGTAGACCTTTTCAATCATCATCTAACTAAGTTTTGAAGTTGAGAACATACAGGTCACTCTAGACCACTCTCTTCAACTCTGAGTCCTGTGATCCATATTTTACAAACTTCCCTTCTTTTTCAATAGAAGCTTAGCATCACATTATTGCTTCAAGAATTTGTGTCAATCACTTGAGAACTGCAATAAATCTGTAAGCAAAAAATCTCTATCTTGCAAAAAGAAGTCTTCAAGTATTTTCCTTTTGATTACAAGAGATATGGCTTCGAAAGCCTTACAAAATCTCAACCTTAAAGAAATACTTCATACAAACACTTGCAAAATAATTTCATTTAGAGTCTTTAACTCAAAACCACACTGGTTTGATTACCACAATCGAAAATGTAACATAAAACAAAGTTGATACAACTATTTAGTCAACATGTTTTCCCATCTCTTATGGAGTTGAACAAAGGAACTTCCTATTTCCAGCTGATCTTGTTTCGGCTGAGGTTCTTCATGAACTACCTCAAGGATGGTAACCACAAGTTCTACCTTTACCTGTGCAACCTCCCGTTGACTGAGTTCTTTTGTAGACCTTGGTGAATGTTGAAGCTCTAGGTGCAACTTCTAGCATTTCTCAACCCAATGCCCACTTATTATGCAGTGAATGTAGTAATTTTGGGCTTTCTCTTGCATTGTAGTTTCCTTCTTTGGAGAGGAACATTGAAGGTGTGATGCATGCCTCGCTGTCTCCTTACCTTGCATGACTAACTTTCTACAAAGCCTTTGCTTCTTGCTACACCTTGCTACACAGTGATTAGGTGCATGAAAAAATGTGCACGGTCGTATATTCCACAAGGCTTGCATAAAAGAATTCCTTGTTAGTGTAATTAATATTTAATTACACTTGCATAACTTTACTT
This sequence comes from Sequoia sempervirens, assembly GCA_007258455.2. Classification (NCBI taxonomy): domain Eukaryota; kingdom Viridiplantae; phylum Streptophyta; class Pinopsida; order Cupressales; family Cupressaceae; genus Sequoia; species Sequoia sempervirens. The sequence continues at coordinate 15,140 of VDFB02059973.1, forward strand.
AGGTAATATTTTAATTCCTAGGTTAATTATTCTCATCCTTATCTTGTTGAGCTATCTTGTTGCTCAAGATAAGATTAGGGTTATGCATACTTTGCTTTTATAAAGCAAATCATCTCATGTAATTGTGAATTCCTGAATATAATTATTTTGTACATCTTTTGCAAAGCTCTTGCTTTTTCTAATTTTCTCTTTTGTGGAAGGATTTTTTGGTTTGCATTTCAAATTTTGGTTTCTAACATGGTATCAGAGCCTTGATTTGTAGCCCCTTCTCAATATTTTGGAGATTTTCAGTGCAGAGTTCGTTCGGGATTCCTTGAGGGTTTTAGACCTTGAGATTGTCTCTCTATTTGGGTGCTCTTGCATGGAAAATTTCGGCACACATTGGAGGAAATATGAGCTCATTTTCGAGTCCAGGGCTATCAAAAAAGTCAAGATTGACTTTTGTTTTGCCTAAATCCGACATTTTATGCTAGAGTTATGAGGGTTTGAAGATTTGCCAGATCTGGGAGTTGCGAAGCTTCTGGTGCATTTTCAGGCATATCAGACCTCGCCATCAGATCCAGAGCATCTGAGAGACAAAAAATGACATATAACTCGCCTATATTCGGCATCAACTATTCATGAGGCAAAAAAAATTTACCTAGTAGGTCGTACGGCCCTCCAAGTACAGGGTACAATATAGTTACAGAAAAAAATTATAAATTTTTATATGGTCTGCAATTTTATTTTATCGGGCTATATTAAAAATATCATTGGAATATATATTTTATTGAGTATATTAAAATTATATGGTGGAAGATTTGTTTTCTGCGAACAAATTTTATGATGGAAGGTTTTTTGCAGGGGTCGTACCCCTGTCGGCCCCATCTGGCTGACAGTGTTGACTTTCCAACCCCGTTGGCCATCCTTCACCATCGGTCGTTCTGTTTCTTCGCCGACCCCTCTTTCCAATGCCCCTATCTTCTTCAGTGGTTGTTGCCACCCCGCTAGCTCCTTACCTTCTGACCCCCGGTCTTATCGCCGCCCCGGGGGGGCTCTATTGTCAATGGGTAGCGCCAGGAGCGGCGCCACCTTATCACCGCCATTGCACCACCCGCCCACTGCCCACCGCCTGCCTAGCGGCGGGTTCTTTTTTTCCAGGTACAGGGGTGCGGTCATATGGTGAACTAAGAGCTAGGCCGAAAGGAGCTAGTTTTTTGCACCCGATTAGCATTCAAGTACCCTGAATTGCCATTATACAACTGTTTTTTTCATTTTGGCATAACTTTGATCCCGGAGGTGAATGTTCTGAAACGAGATATCGCCGGAAAGCTGGCGAGCCCAATTTTCTTATGGTGTAGTTTTTTTTCAGAAATTTTTCTGTTTGGTGGGAGTTTTTCCCTGTTGAACTCAAATGAAGTTTTTTTGCTTCAAAGGGCATATCTTTTGACTCGGTGATCCTTTTTTCGTCATTCTTGCGGCGTTGGAAAGCTGGTTCAGTTCTCTACACAGATATGAGGTCTATTTTTATTTTCTATTTATGCATGTTTGTATTCTCTTCTTTTACAATCATTGGGTTATTGTAATAAATGAACTAAGATAAAGTTCCATCAGGGGAGTTTCTTGCATAATAATCTGATTAGAGTGTAGTTTTCACTTTAATCTCCATCTTGTTTTGATGGTAACTCACATGGGTTGTATTTGGTTTCTTAGTTTCTTTTGGCCACATCTTACTCTTGCTCGACACATATCAGATTCACATCGATTCACACTTTAGATTGAGATTTTATGGTTATTGATCCGCAATTGTTCATATCCTTCTCTGTTTGAGGGCCATGTTTTTTATGGTTAATGTTCTAGAGTCTTTATGGTACTTGTTCCCATGGAAGAGTTTTAGTCTCAGTTTGGCATCAACATCAAGATACATGGTTTCCATATTCTGTCATCATTTCATCTACTATTGCTTCACAGATTCCAGGGTTGTTCTAGTTTGTGAGTTTTCCAGTGTTCAGTGGCATCGGGTCTGCTGTCGCATTATTATGATTCCAATTTGGTTTCTTGTAGACAAAAGTATCTTTCCTTGCTTTTCGGATTGCGATTCCAGTGTTACTCCATAGTGTTCTTCCAGTGCTTCTTTGCAGCAGTCATCTCATTGTAGGGGGGTTTTGTCCCACTGGGTTTTCCTTCTCTACCTCATTATTGCATTTGTACATGGGTACGGCCTTATTTCTCGGGACCCATTCATGCTTTCTTGCATTCATCTTAGTTTTAGGTGCATGCTTTTTTAGTCTCCCTAAGTTGCACTTATGGGGGGTGTTAGTGTAATTAATATTTAATTACACTTGCATAACTTTACTTAGGTAATATTTTAATTCCTAGGTTAATTATTCTCATCCTTATCTTGTTGAGCTATCTTGTTTCTCAAGATAAGATTAGGGTTATGCATACTTGCTTTTATAAAGCAAATCATCTCATGTAATTATGAATTCCTGAATAATATTATTTGCACATCTTTTGCCAAAGCTCTTGCTTTTTCTGATTTTCTCTTATGTGGAAGGTTATTTTCTGGTTTGCATTTCAGATCTTGGTTTCTAACATTCCTACTTTCAAAATCAACAATAGATTTAAAGTGTTCATCACCTTTGGATTTCCCTTGACAAACTGAAGCATTGAACTGCTTAGAAGAGCCTACTTTTCCTTTGTCAGGTTTTGTGCCGAATTGTTGAAGATAAACTTCCTTAGACTTTCCTCCATCATGCTTATCTTTTCCAGGATATGATTTGTAGTCACTTCCACTACTGTAGTTTGAAGTGTCCACAACTGAAGAATATGTCGCCTTGACAAATTTGGAGCATTCCCCATGTTAATGTTATAACAGCGTCGGTTGATCCTTCCAGCTCACATTCCTTGAAGTCTTAAATTGAATGTAGCCATCGGCTATTCAATTTACCTCCTTTTATTTGTGTCTCATGATTTGGCCGACATGTATAATTATTTTGTGTGTTATGATTTGGCCGACATGTAAAGGTTACTTAACTTCTTGGGGCCGACATCATTTATGAGTTGTAACTGTTTTGTATCTTGGCCGACTTATGCAAATTGTAACTTATGTTTGAGGCCGACCTTGTGAGGTCTATTATGGCCATGTATTTATAAGAGACTACTTCTCTCCTTGAGAATATCGATCAAGCAAGCTCGAATTATTCCTTCATTCAAGTGCGAATTCCTTCAAAAGCAGATTGCGAATCTCTCTAAGTGCAGATTTAGATCACAAGGAAGAGCAGATTATCCCCTGTTATTGCATCTAGAGTTGATGCTGGATATTGGCCTTGTGATTGGCCTCATTGTAAAGATAATTGTTGCCATTATTATATATATACAAGAGGATCTTTGTTGCTGGGTTTTTCTCCCTCAAGTGGAGGGTTTTCCCAGGGTATCTTCTGTGTTATTGTCTGATTTGAATTAATTCTCTGTGCATTAAATCTGATCTTAAGTCTTTAACATGGTATCAGAGCGGGTTTTGTATGAAGATCCGATCAGATTTATGGATTTCATGGAAGTAATCAATTTTGTCATTCAATCTGATGATTCTCCTGTGCTTCTCTGTGTACTCATGATGCTCATGTCGCTGTATGTCTTCACGACTCTTGTTCAATGCAGCATCGGGAATTTCCGCTTGGTAATTGGTCTCCCTCTTCTGTATTTGTTCATGCGTCTCTTCTGATGGCTGGAGTTCGTATGTGCATGATTGTGCATCTACTTGAAGGATTTGATATTTCCTTGCATGTGTATTCTGCCTCCAATCTATTTCCGTCAGATGGTTCTTCTAGCGGCTAGTGACTGTTGTGCTTGGAGCGACGGTTAAAGTCGCGTCTTGTCTTAGTCGGAATTTCGTTTCATCCTCCATGCATACTTCGACTTTGAAATGAGATCTGGAGGCTCGATATTGAGATTGGTCACTTGAGAAAATTCTTGGATGCCGGTATTGAGTGCATTCACGTCGACCTTGATATCATCTGACTCTGCTATCGGAGATCTCTTTGGCGTCAACTGAGCTACAGGTATTCTTCATCACATGTTGCCTTAGGAATTGGCCTTCCAAAGCATATCCCGGGAACCACCAGTGGCATCAATATTGGAAGGTGCATTGAACATATGAGATATCGAAGAGTTAAGAAGCCAATATTAGGTATGGTCATATTCACCATTGGTGTTGATTGAAATTGGAATTGATCAATTTTCATAATTGCGGGAGCATTCATGAATACTAAAAATAAAATTAAAATAATCATTGACACCGATAAACATATATGCTGGAGGCATCTACCTATAGTAGCATGTTTAGTCTAAAAGCTAAAGACAAATTCACGGAAGAAGGCTACTGTCATCTATCAAGAGATAATCTGAAGGTGTGACACTGCCGTATGAAGGAAAGACCCGAGACAACCACCGAGACTACTTTCCCTAGTAGTATGGGTTTTTCAGATCTCTTTTCAGAAATCTTAGGAAGTCGACTATGTTCTGTTGATCACAGAATCTTTGCTTACCCGAGTCGAGTATTAAATGCTATCTGATGGGTCTGAGAAGGCGGACTGAACATCCTTTGTTATACGTTGTCTATTTTTTTTGGCACTGTTTTTTGTTAGGTCATTTATTATTACTATTCAGAGGATTTCTGATGCTAACTATTGTGTATCTGATGTCTTCAACTGGAGCGAGGTTTCCTCCTTTCTCTCAAGGCTGCTCAGATTAGGAAACCGCACTGTTGATGTAAAGTGTGTGCTGAATGGTGCAAAATGAAGACTTGAATTACCTTTGCAGCAGACCATGTATTGCACACTGAAGGTAGGTAAGATGAGTCACAGCCACAGATCCAACTCTTTGGTGTACCTTCAGAATACCTAAAGAGATAAGTATTCTTGTTTTTCCAGCAATATTATTTATTTGGATCTTGTGTAATCAATAAAGAGAGATTGTGGTTTCCCTTGGATTGTGTTCTCTATCATAAGATCCTTTGAAGTTTCAATCTCTTCATGCTAGTTGCGAAGATTTCTGAGTGTGACTCAGAAATGAAAGAGAATTGCATTTTCAATGATGATTAGTTGGTCACATTGATATCACTCTCTAACGCATGAACCGTGATAGAACCTTGAACTCTTGGAGATAGTTGGTTCTACATGCTAACCGCTTAATGCATCTGTAGTTGTGCAGATTAATCTTTTGTTGTGCAGAGTTTGGCACTCTCGAGAGGAGTAAAAGATGAATGAAAGAGTTATATCAAAACTATATAGAGGTTGAAGCATGAAGACACATCATGCAGTCATGGAACCAAGTGGATGGTTGAAGACATCTCTTCGATAAGGAAGATTTAACCTTCAGAGGGAGTTCAGTGACTTGCTGAAGTGAAGATTGCAATGTTGTGAGAATAGAGTGTTCTGAGAGGACAGCCCGTACTTAAAGATGCAGATGAAAGCATTGAAGAAGTACAAGGCAAGTTTCATAGCTCGTGCATTTTCACAGAAAGAGGGAGTTGATCACATTGCTCCTGTGCTCACTATTTTGAGGTACATGGGAAGAGTCACATGTTTTCAAGATGAAGAAGGCCTTGTATGGTCTTAAACAGGCTCCTCGTGCATGGTACGAAAGGATTGATCAGTACCTATCAAGTTTGGGTTCCTGAAGAATGATGCTGATCCAAATCTCTACTTCGAGGAAGTGACTTATGAACTTGAGATGAAGGACCTTGGGCTCATGCATTACTTCCTTGGCTTAGAATTCTGGCATAAACTAGATGGTATGATTCTAAGTCAAGGGAAGTACACCATTGTCATACTAAGGAGATTTGGCATGATGGATTGCAAATCCATGTCCACATCCATGAAGGCTGCAACTAGTTCAGATTTGGCGGATCCTAGACAGCTGATTGGATCCTTGATGTATCTAGTTAACACTAGACCTGATATTTGCTATGCAGTGAGTGCACTTAGCCAGTCTATGTGTGATCCAAGATAGATACATCTTGTTGCAGCTAAACATATCCTGAGATACTTGCGTGGCACAGTTGGATATGGATTGATGTATACTTCAGATGCAGACTTGGAGTCACTTGGTTTCACTGATTCTGATTGGGCAGGTTGTGTCACAGATCGGAAGAGCACCTCTGGTTGTTGCTTCAGTTTGGGGTCTGCTATGGGTGCCAGAAGCAGTCTCTGAGCATTGAGTACAGCAGAGGCCGAGTACATTGCAGCTTGTATGACAACTCGAGAAGTTGTTTGGCTTTGTAAGCTCCTTGCAGGATTGTTCGAACAATCAATGGAGCCTACTTCAAAGTTGTGTAAAGCCTTCTGTCAATCCTGTGTTTCATGACAGATCCAAGTATGTTGAGATCAAGTACCACTATATCAGAGATATGGTACTACGGAAGGCTGTACAGTTGAGGTACATTAGCACTGATGAGCAGACGACAGATATTCTCACCAAGCCTCTTGCCAGGATAAAGTTTGTGTACTTCCAAGATAAGCTTGGTATGGTGAAGAATCCAGCCTTGACTGAGTATGAGTCTCAGTATCAGTGTGCCTTGCTTAATGAGTTCTTCTCTGTGAGAGAAGTTCGAGGTGAAATCCCTTGTTAATGCATTTTCTTCCCGGATGGAAGAAGGGGAGGAAAGCCCCTCGTTCCACCCTCTGAGAGAGTCATGGTGGATGTCATGTGTGCGACTCCATGACATATCTTGTACTTGTGTTTCACCCTCTGAGAGAGTCATGGTGAAAGTCACTTGAGGTGACAACATCACGCAAGTGATGAACACTTGTACTTACTATTGCATCTTCTTCTGTGACGGAAGAATTTGAGGTGAAAGCCCTCGCTTTCCACCCTCTGAGCTGAGTCATGGTGGATGTCATGTGTGTGACTCCATGACAACATCACGTGAGAGAGTCCGTGATGATTCTTTCTGTACTTGTGTTTCACCCTCAGGGAGAGCCATGGTGAAAGTCACGTTGAGGTGACACCATCACGCAAGTGATGAACACTAGTACTTAACCATGTGATGGTTGATATCACATTGAGGTGATATATTTCTCTTTATATCTAATTGCAGGCAACAGTAGCAGATGAACTTCATGTGGAGATAATTTTCAGCTGGAAGATCTCTCCCTAGCTGAGAGGGAGTGTTAATGTTATAACAGCGTCGGTTGATCCTTCCAGCTCACATTCCTTGAAGTCTTAAATTGAATGTAGCCATCGGCTATTCAATTTACCTCCTTTTATTTGTGTCTCATGATTTGGCCGACATGTATAATTATTTTGTGTGTTGTGATTTGGCCGACATGTAAAGGTTACTTAACTTCTTGGGGCCGACATCATTTATGAGTTGTAACTGTTTTGTATCTTGGCCGACTTATGCAAATTGTAACTTATGTTTGAGGCCGACCTTGTGAGGTCTATTATGGCCATGTATTTATAAGAGACTACTTCTCTCCTTGAGAATATCGATCAAGCAAGCTCGAATTATTCCTTCATTCAAGTGCGAATTCCTTCAAAAGCAGATTGCGAATCTCTCTAAGTGCAGATTTAGATCACAAGGAAGAGCAGATTATCCCCTGTTATTGCATCTAGAGTTGATGCTGGATATTGGCCTTGTGATTGGCCTCATTGTAAAGATAATTGTTGCCATTATTATATATATACAAGAGGATCTTTGTTGCTGGGTTTTTCTCCCTCAAGTGGAGGGTTTTCCCAGGGTATCTTCTGTGTTATTGTCTGATTTGAATTAATTCTCTGTGCATTAAATCTGATCTTAAGTCTTTAACACCCCAGCTTCTCCATTGCCTAATCCTTGATATTGAGGTCTGTCTCTAACCTCTATGGGATTAATAATACCTTGGCCACTAATTCCAAGGCCTTTCCTACTATAGCCCATCTTTGTTAGCAGCTTCATACTGATACCCTTGGTATGCTTTTCAAATGCCGCAAAAGCATGATCATTGTTAAAGGAAGGAATTGAACTTAATTCATTTGTTACCTTCTCTATCACTTGTTCAACTTCCTGAACGTTTTCCAATGGCTCCTTCTGAACTATTACAGATGAATCTCCCAAACTATTTGGCTGTGTGAGGGGTACATATGAGGAATCCTCTGAGTGTGGACAAAAAGTACACATGTCAGGATTTTCAATCCTGGAAAGACTCTTTACAACAAAACTTTCTCCCATCTGCTCTTCCACAACACTCTGCAACATCAAGTGTAATTTCCTCTTTTCATCTTCCAATTCTTCAAGGCGACTCCTCAACTCAACATTTTCCAACTGGAGATGCTAGTTGGCTTCCTCAAGTTCTTGAATCCTCTCAAAATTATCCTGGTGGAGTGCTTCAATCATCCTTTTCATGGAAAAGATGCCATTCATCATGGATGTAGAAATTTCCACCTTAGAAGCATCCCCTTGCTTAGATGCCATCTTTCTGAAATCTCTTAGATGTCCACCTATTAAACTTGCAAACTTGCAATGCAACAAACTGTCAAACTAATCAAAATGCCAAACTTGCACAAACTGGTAATCTATTTAACCAAGCAAACTGAGCAAATTGAGCTAACTGTCAAACTTGTCAAATTGGTCACTTAAACCAAACTTGAGCTCAAAAACTGCTTTGATACCACTTGATTTGAAAAACTCTAGAGTGTGCTTACTCAACTAAGTTCTTCATTTATTAGATTTGAAATCAGTTGCTTAACTTACTCAATTCCAAATCTATGCCAAGATCTTTAATTAATCGTTTGAATCCAATATGCAAACTAAATCCATCAATTTACTGAGCTCATTGATTAATCTACTTGCGGAATTAAATCATAAGCCATCATCAAGAACAAACCAAAAGACCAAAGACACATTTGATTATAGAGTTCACCTCTTAGGGCTACGTCTCCAGATCTACTCAATAAACGTGATCAATTTTCCATTAATGTTGTCACCTGCAAATTGCTTACAACATCTGGTCTTTTGATTGCATATACAAAGTTGTCACTACCAGGAAGTTTTAAGCCCTACAAGCACTTCCTGAATCCACACTGAACAAGTGCTTCTAATAATAACAACAAAGCAGTCCTAGTTCTTAAAGCATTAACTGAATGTGAACTAGCTACAAAGGTATCTTTCCTCATTTACAAGTTCATACTGAACATGATTCAGACAATACTGAATTCACCATTCCAGAATAAAGTCAAGTATCAAAACATTATGGTTATACCTGATGCTGGATATGTAGGAATTTTCTACAACCTTGCAAGAGAGAAGTCTTCAATCTGGATTCTGAACAATACTCCTTCAAGTGCAAATTCCACAGTATTCTGACATATTTGCACAGAGTTTCCGTAATCACCACTCTTCTCTCAGGATGCTCTGCAAAATCCTATCTCTTGGATGCGTGGATCCTGAATTCCTTCAATTGCATACTCTAAATGCTTGGATCAATGGATCATTTTCTTCACAATTCCAAGATGTATTGGAAGGGAAAGTTCTACCCTTTTTATACATAAAATTTCCCCCATTTGGTTTAAAACCATAATTTTGGCTTATTTCCCCCTTTAAAACCAATTTTTGTTTTTAAACCCTTGTTTCTTTCATTTCTAGGCTTATTAGGTTTTGGGTTGTTTGTTTTACTCATTAGGTTGTTTTTGTTTTATCCCCTAATAACCATTAAAGGTTATTTTAGTTATTTCCCCTAATAACCATTAAAGGTTATTTTAGTTATAACTTCGGGCTTAAACAATAACAAAACAAACACTCCACCGCATATTTCCTAAGCACCTTACATGGTGCAACGGTGGTATGTAATTTTGGGCGGTGGGTGGTTCGTGTCGACGATCTCTTCGATTTGATTCCATTTTCGATCGATTCTAAGTCGATCAAAACTTTTCCTTTCTGACTGGCCCCATGTACCTAGTTTGACCAAACTTTTACTGGTCATAACTTTGACGTACGAGCTCCTTTTTCACTCGTTCAAGTTGCGTTGAGTTCAGTTTTTTGAGCACTTCAACATGATGCTGATTTCAATTGCAATTTGAATAGTTGATTTTTTAGGGTTTTGAGATCCACCTGGATCATGAATTTTGTAGGTCCTATCAACCCATGTTTTGGCAAGGGGCATGTCTATGTCCTTACAACCAAAGATTATTTTACAAAATGGGTTGAGGTAGTTCCTACCAAATGAGCTACTTCCAAAGTTGTTTGTGACTTTTTGAAAAAGATCATATTGCACTTTGGGGTGCCTCGTAAAATTGTGACTAATAATGCCACTTGTTTCTCGTCAAAGGAACTACTATAGTTTTGTTTTGATTACGAAATCATGTCACACATCAAATTATTACCCTCAAGGTAATGGACAAGCCGAGTCGTCAAACAAGAACACAATCACATTTGTGTGTAAGTTGGTTCACTCAAATCAGCAGGCTTGGCACAAAAAGTTATATGATGCTCTTTGGGCTGATAGAATCACTCCCAAAAGATCCATCGACTCCTTGCCTTTTACACTTTTGTATGGTACAAAAGCAGTTCTACCCATCACATTGGAGTTCTCCACTTTACAGCTGGCATCTACAGTGGAAGATGAAGAATATAAAGATCCAATAGAGAAGTGAATGTTATGCCTGATGAAACTTGAAGAGGAAAGGGTAGAGGTCATTAACAAAATCATTGAGCATCAAGAGTGAGTGAAGAATATTTTTGATAAGAAGGCTTGTCAGAGAGACTTCGAGATCGAAGATCAAGTCTTATTATGGGACAACAGACATGAACCTAAAGGAATGCATACAAAATTTGATTCCTTATGGTTGGGGCCTTTTCAGATCCATGAATCTGCAGGAGAGAACACTTACATTCTCTCATTTTCAGATGGAAGGCTCTGTTGGATGCTTTGTTTTTGGATGTTGTGGTTGTGTTGCTCATATGTGGTTGTCATTGATGTCAACACTATTAGCATTTGATGTATTGAAGGTTGTATATGTTGAGGATATTGAGAAAATTGTTAAAAGAAAGAGTTGTAGGTTGCCAGTGGAACAATGAAGGTCATGAAGGTGTCTTGATCTATACGTCGATGATCAATTGTTGTGGACTAAAATGTTTATTTCTAAGAGTATCTAGTTTATCCACCAGAAGTTTGAGAGGTTCGCGTGAAGTTTTGATCGTGTTATGAATAGTTGTGTCCTGACAATTTTTCTGTGGTTTTAGTTAGTATTCCTAAGTGAAGTTGATATGATTATAGTAATTTCAGTTGCTGCAGATGTTTATATGTTGGTTCTTGCTGCTTGTGGATGTTTCTAGATCATTCTCTATCTTCATTGCATGTCCACGTTGATCGGTGTGTTCGTGGTCGAAGATTTTTTCCATGTGTTCGGGTTTTCATGTTCTTTTCCGACATGGTGGTTGTAACATGTTGTGGATCCTTGGAGATTAAAATTTGAATGTTTGGCACACTCGAGGATGTTTTTTTGGGCCACAACATAATATTGGTCGATGGTCTTTGATTCACATTGAAAATTTACATGTAAATTTGGGCCGACATTGAAAATATGTTTTATATTTTCTTTTGGCCGACGAAGTTGTTGATGTAATCCATGTTGCGGATATATAAGAGCAGTTGTTTGTTCAAATTGAAGTGTGCTCGGTGTGCTCCTGTGTGTGTATATTTGAATATCATTTGATTGTAGAGCAGAGTGTGAAGAAGTTTGAGAGAAGTGTGAAGGAGTGTTTTTGTGCTTAATCGAAACTGTAATCAGGCTTTTGGAGAGGCTATTTTCTCAGTTCATACCTTGCGGATCTAATCTGCATTTCTCTTCCTTGGGCATTGAGCCCTCTTGTATTTGAGTAGTGAGCTCTAGGCAGTGTTCCTGAATGCATGTGCATTCCCATTATTATGCTTATACTTTTAACATGGTATAATCTTGTGGACTAACATCCACCGTGGTTTTTCCCCTAACAAGGTTTCCACGTAAAAAATCTTGGTGTTCTCTATGTTTTTGATGATTTGATTGTTTATGGTTTATTGTTCCTACATCAGATCTGAAATTGAGTTAAGATTGAAAAGTTTAAATAATCATGACAACCGATTCACCTCAGTTGTCTGTCCTTGTTTTTCCAACAATTGGTATTAGAGCAGGTTCCTTTGAAGAAGTTAAAAGCTTGAGGTGATCCGTGATGGCATCATACAAGAAGGACAACCGTAGATTTGATGGAACAAACTACACACTATGGAAAACCAGAATGGAATGTCATTTGAGATGTTTAGGTGAACACTTCTGGAAGATTACAAAGATCAAATATACTATTCCTCAGAATGGTCCTTCCACTCCTGATGAGATTAAAGATGTTGAGAATAATATCAGGGCTATGGAAGCTTTGCTGAGTGCTCTGACAGATTTGGAAATGAAAAATGTGAGAGGTCTGAAGACAACTCATGATATGTGGATGAAGCTGGAGACTTTGTATGAAGGAGATGTACATGTGAAGGTCGCTAAGCTACAAAGTTTGAAAGGAAAGTATGAAAATTTGAAGATGGGTGAAGATGAAAATATTTCTTCTTTTATGCAAAGAGTAAATGAACTTGTGATGGGTATTAGATGTGCTGGTGGTACCTTGGATGAACAAGAAATTGTAGCTAAAGTGCTAAGATCATTTCCTCCCTCCTACAAATCAAAAGCTCATGCTATTGAAGAATTCAGTTCAGTAACAAATGTGACAAGGGATATGTTGATTGGTAAACTTGCTTCCTTTGAATTAAGTGAATTTGCTGATTATGCCCCTAAGATTGAATCTACGTTTAAGGCTTCTGTATCTGGAAGAAACATGCAAAGATATGATTTGGGAGAAAATTCTAGAAAGACATTCAAATATGAGGAAGAGATGAAATAGCTTGAAGAAGAAGAAAGAGAGGTTGAAGAGCTGGAAGCATTGATTGTGAAGAAAGAAGACAGAGGACAAGGTAAGTATAAAGGAAATTTTCCTATTAAATGTTTCTCTTGCATTAAAATAGGTCATTTTTCTTCAAGGTGTCCTGAAAGAGTTCCTAGGTCTAAGCCCTACAAACCTAGATTTAGAAGAAGTGTTATTTTGCTAAAGAAGGTGTGACTGATGAAGAATCTGATCAAGAAAATGGAAATGAAGATGAATGGGTTTTCATTGCTATGAAGGAAAATGGTTAGATGGCTACTAAATCTGCTAAAGTTGAGAAAGCTCTTGCAGCTTGTATTGAAGGGAAGGATGAGTGGGTTATTGACAGCATATGCTTACATCATAAAACTGGTGACAAAAGCAAATTTGTAAGTCTAGAAAAATATGATGGTGGGGTTGTAAGATTTAGAGATAACAATGCTAGTGTGATCCGTGGCAGAGGATCTATTTGTCTTGGTGGTAAACATAACACTGATGATGTCCTTTATGTTGAAGGCTTAAAGCATAACTTGTTGAGTGTTGGAAAAATGGTGGACAAGGGTTATGATCTTCAATTCAAGGATGGAAGATGTACAATACTTGGAAGTTCTGGAAATATGATTGCTTCAGGTACAAAGACAAAAGGTAATATTTTTCACCTAAGCGTTGGTAATGTAAGTTGTTTAATTGCTTAAGTAGATGAAAGCTAGTTATGGCATAGGAGGCTGTGTCGTGAATTTTGATAACATTTTCAAGGTAAGTTCCATTCAAGCAGTAAGAGATCTACCTAAGCTAGTGAAACCTGCTAACATAATATGCAAGGAATGTCAGATGGGTAAACAAACTAGACTCTTTTCAGAGTAAAAAGCATCATTCTAATGGAGTATTGGAGCTGGTGCATACTGATCTATGTGGTCCCTCCAGAATCAGAAGTCTACAAGGAGAAAGGTATTTTATGTTGCTTATTGATGATTACTCTAGGATGATATGGGTTACTTTCTTAAGAGAAAAATGTGAAGCATTAGAGAAGTTCAAAAGTTTCAAATCTATGGCAAAGAATGAGAAAGGTTGGAAGATTAAATGCCTAAGGTCAGATAGAGGTGGCGAGTTCACCTCCAGGGAGTTCAATTCCTTTTGTGAAGAGCATGGAATCAAAAGACGGTTATCTGCTCCTTGAACCCCTCAACAGAATGGAGTTGTAGAGAGAAAGAACATAACAATTCTGGATGTTGCTAGAACAATGATGATTGAAGGAAATGTGTCTCACATCTATTGGAGAGAAGTTGTAAACACTGCTGTGTACACTTTAAATCGGGGAAATGTTAATGGTATTTCTGGTAAGACTCCTTTTGAGCTATGGTTTGGTTATAAGCCTACTGTTAAATATTTCAATATTTTTGGAAGCAAGTGCTACATTAAGAGAGATGAGGACATAGGAAAGTTTGATGCAAGGAGCGATGAAGGAATCTTTATAGCTTACTCTACCAAGAGCAAGGATTACCGGTGCTATAACAGAAGATTGAGAAAAATGGTTGAAAGTGCAAATGTCAGAGTTGATGAGGATTATGCTAGATCGTCTAGATACTATGGATATGATTTAGATGACCAGCAAGATAGTTCAGACAAAGGGAAGAATGCTCAGACACAAAATCAAATTCAAATTGTTCACGTAAATCAAGAAAATCAAGAAGAAGATACAAATGGAAGTGCATAAGAAAGAACATAAGAACCAGAAGTGCGAGTGAATCCTAAAACTCTAAGGTATGTGAAATTGAATCATTCAGAGAATCAAATTATAGGAGACAAGAATAAAGGTGTGCGGACTAGAAGAAGGACTGCAGAAGAGTATTGCCTGATTTCCAAAACTGAGCCTAAAAATGTCAATGAAGCTT
>VDFB02059974.1:0-24722 GCA_007258455.2 Sequoia sempervirens
TATACTTATCACTATATGTTTTCTCAAATTTATAGGCAAGGAAAATTTCTCTAAAATTAACTAACATTTTCATCACCATGAAGTGATGGTAAAAATAACTAACTTTTTGATTCATCAAACTATGATCTAGTAAAAAACTAATCTATTTAACTTTTGTATGGGTAAACTTGTTTATGATGAACACTTATAATTTTATTTTAATTGAATATGATTTTTTATTTATTATTTT
The DNA here is from genome assembly GCA_007258455.2 of Sequoia sempervirens. Classification (NCBI taxonomy): domain Eukaryota; kingdom Viridiplantae; phylum Streptophyta; class Pinopsida; order Cupressales; family Cupressaceae; genus Sequoia; species Sequoia sempervirens. The sequence continues at coordinate 230 of VDFB02059974.1, forward strand.
ATATGGTAAAGGTATACAAATTTCACCATTTTACTTATACTAAAAAAAAATTAAAAGCAATGACTTATTTTAATTTAAAAGCAACGTTTAATAATAAAATAACCCAAATAACTAAATTAATCACGTGTTTAAAATTATGTTAAAGAAAGCATAATTTATTTTAATCATATACTTATCACTATATGTTTTCTCATATTTATAAGCAAGGAAAATTTCTCTAAAATTAACTAACATTTTCATCATGATGAAGTGATGGTAAAAATAACTAATTTTTTGATTCATCAAACTACGATCTAGTAAAAAACTAATCTATTTAACTTTTGTATGGTAAACTTGTTTATGATGAACACTTATAATTTTTTTTTAATTGAATCTGATTTTTTGTTTTTTTTTATTTAAATTATTTTATATGGTAAAGGTATACAAATTTCACCATTTTACTTATATTAAAAAAATTAAAAGTAATGACTTATTTTAATTTAAAAGCAACTTGTTTAATAATAAAATAACTTAAATTAATCATAGGTTTAAAATTATTTAAAATAAAGCATAACTTATTTTAATCATATATACTGATCACTATATGTTTTCTCATATTTATAGGCAAGAAAATTTCTCTAAAATTAACTAACATTTCCATCACCATGAAGTGATGGTAAAAATAACTAACTTTTCTATGGCTAAACTTGTTTATGATGAGCACTTATAATTTTATTTTAATTGAATTTTAAGGAATTTTTATTTTTTTATATAATTTTTTTAATAAGAAATTGTCATATTCTATGACTATCATAATTTTAATTTTTTAATTATTCTCTTTAATTAAATTAATTTAATATATATTTTAATTATTCTCATTCATTAAATTAATTTAATATCAATTTACATAATTATTATATGATTTTAATTCATTAAAGCACTTAAATATTATATATTAATATTATTTACATATAATATTTTAATATAAAAGAAACTTGTTCAATATTTAAATAGTTTAAATTAATCACAAGTTTAAAATTGTTGTAAACAAAGCCGAACTTATGTTAATCATGTACTTATCACCCTATGTTTTGATATTTATAGATAAGAAGACTCTCTCTAAAATTAACTAACAATTTCATCACTATGAAGTTAAGTAAAAATAACTAATATTTTAATTCATCAAACTACAATCTAATAAAAAAGAATTCTCTAAAATTAATAATGAAATTTCAAAAATAATAATTCTCTCAAATTTCAAAAATAATTAAAAAAAATAAAATAATGGATGTTAATTTCCAATCTAATCTCTGCATCTCAAACAAAAGTTCTTGGAATTAACACGATCAAAAAAATTTAAACACTAAGTCCATCTCAAATTAACTCTCCTACATGAAAAGTAAAGGTAACTTTTGAGATTACCAACCATCATTATAATAAAATGCATAACCAGAATAACACGCCTACATTTCTTTAAGGTTATTGTGAAAAGACTAACATAATATAGTTATCTAAAGAGATATCAATATTAAATTATTATATTTATTCAAGTGTTTACATTATTAGTACTATTGCAATGAGTTAATTAGTTATGACATGACATGAATTTAAATACATTCTTTCTTGATTTATTATCTTTCAAATTAAAATTTTAAAAATTAACTTTTGTTTTAATCAAAACTTATAATATCAAATTATATTAAATACATCAAAATCTCAATATTTAAATTAAATTAATAGAAAGAAGATTTTAATGTTTTATTTTATATTAAATTTAAATATTTTTATTTTCTATCTTATTTTAAATGTTGTGTGTACATTTATTTAATAAATGTTAGTATAAAAATAAATTAATTTAAACTATTGAATAAAATTTTATTCAAAATATTAATATAATTTAAAATTATAATTATTTAGTATAATTTATTTTAATATAAAGAATTATTAAAATTTATTAAAATTTAATAACTAACATTTTAAATATTTTTATAATATTATTTTTTTAATAAAAATTTAATTACATATAAATAAAATGAATATAAATTAATTTTATCAATCTTACCTTTGAATTTTCTTTCATTTTTTACTTTTCCATCGTTTACTCTCTCATTTTTGGTATATATTGTACCCATGTACTAAAAACCCACGACCATGCAGGAATATTGCAGGAAATGTCAGAATTTGCACGGGTGTTTTATGGCGAGAAAATCAACGCACCGTGGGAGGCATTCATGCCATGCATCCATGTGGGTGCAAATTGTCACTATGGAAGCCCGGTGCCCTTGGGTATTCTGGTCCGTGCGGTGGATTTTGTTGCGTATGGCCATTTAAGGTCAAAGACTTCACGACGGGGCTGTAATGGTCTTTAGTTGCGGCCGGGGATTGAGTGGCCGATCTTGGCGGTGGTAAGCGCCAGCAAACCATGGGTTAGGGCTCTCTCCCTCCTCACGACACCGCGTGCCTGGCGCGGTCGATTGGGTGAGTATTTTGCGGACTCGGTCAGCGGGCATTTGGTGGTATTATTAAATGCAAAGCTTAAGGGTACTTTAGATTCATATGGACCGCGGCTTAAGGAATTGCGCTAAATTCATATAGGACGTAGCCGAGGCGTAATAAATATTCATGCGCATGCGAAAAGTGCAAAGCGGTCAGGTACAAAGGCTATGTTTAAAAATAATTCTACATGGTCTCCAGCAGTGGGCTATCCGGCCAGAAATGCGGGGCATGGATATGCCCCATCTATCCATCCGTACTTTCACCGGATTTAGCTATGCGTATTCAGGTGCGATGAAGTCGATGTTATTACGATTTTTATCGGCGAAGCGGGGTAGTTATTATTATCAATTTAGTTTATCACGGCGTGACGGCAAAGCGAGTGATTAATTTAATTTTTTGATTACGATGCTTGTATTATATTTTTTCCTTGTGAACAAAGTGTAATATATATTATTATGTTATATTTATAATATATATATAAATATAATAATATTATTATAATACATTAAATACTATAATTATATTATAATATTATATATTTATAATATTATATAAATGTATTTATTGATATTATATTATTATAATTGTAAAATATATTAATATTATTATAGTTTAAAAAAAAAAAAATTGTATTTAAATTATATTATAATAGTGTTAAAACATTTAATGAGATAGATATAGATTGTATCAAATTAATAGTTCAGCAAAGGCTTATATAGGTGATCCATAATAATTGGTTTACAATTTTGGCCAAAACTAGACAACGAAATTATTATTTTATTATTATTTGAAGATGGGTGCAAACTAGAGTCTCATCAATTTTTTTTAGATTCTAAAAATATTTTTTTCAAAATTTTTGGAATCAAATTTCACTTCTTTTTCCATCTCCCACGAAATTGATTTTTTTCAGAAAACAACATTTTTAAAAAGTGATGCACACCGTATAACGCATAACTTTTTTTTCCATGAAGGATAAAATTCTAATTCTTTCAAATTTAGATTTGTAACTCTGATATCTAGTGCTTCCACTTGGTTAGATAGTTTTTTATTAAATATTTTTTCCTTAATCAACTTTCAAAGTCAAGCGAATTACAATTCAGACACAGGGCAACCGTATAACGCATAACTTTTTTGTATATGTCAAAATTAGTTTAATTTTGTTGGATCAGGATTTAATGCTCACGAATTGCACTCATTTTTTATTTTTATTTTTTTGATAATATTATATTTTTCCACAAGTGAAAAACAAATAAATTCATTTTAGATGAAAAACCTATGTTCAATAAAACTTAAAAAACAAATACATAACAAAACCAAAACATATTAAAATTATATTCATTGGATAGCTTGTTCTGAGGAATACCATAATCATTTGAAATAAATTTTAAATGAATTCATTTGATCCCCCAAAATCTAAATCAAAAGTTATTTTTTATCGGCATTTTGATAGGTGTAAAGGAGACGCATTTATAGGTATGGTTTAAAACTAGCGAGGTTCTATCCAAGGGGGTTTGATCTAGGTGATTTGATCAAACCCTCTTCAATTGGAATCCTTAAAATGGAACTTTGTAAGGATTAAATCATTATATTTTCTAAAAATATGTGATTTTGACTAAAATGCGTTCCTCTCGAAATTGTAAACCAGCTATTATGGCCAGTACCCATGTGTAAGAGTTAGTTTTAAGAGGTGAAAATATTTTTATCTTGGTTAGTTTTAAAGATTGTGAATTTTATTAATGATTTTTTAATTTTCTATTAAATATAAAATTATTTACAAATATTGTATATTTACAAAATAGATGTAAAACTCTTAATTATGCTAAGAGGCTTATACAGTGAAAGCAACGAAGAAATATTATCTGTAAAGTTTGTGGAAGTCATGTGCTCCTAGGTTAAATAGATTAGTTTTTTACTAGATCGTAGTTTGATGAATCAAAAAGTTATTTATTTTTACCATCACTTCATGATGATGAAAATGTTAGTTAATTTTAGAGAAATTTTACTTCACCTATAAATATGAGAAAACATATAGTGATAAGTATATGATTAAAATAAGTTATGTTTTATTTAAAATAATTTTAAACCTGTGATTAATTTAAGTTATTTTATTATTAAACAAGTTGCTTTTAAATTAAAATAAGTCATTGCTTTTAATTTTTTTTCTAAGTATAAGTAAAATGGTGAAATTTGTATACCTTTACCATATAAAATAATTTAAATAAATAAATAAACTAAATAATCAGATTTAATTAAAATAAAATTATAAGTGTTCATCATAAACAAGTTTAGCCATACAAAAGTTAAATAGATTAGTTTTTTACTAGATTGTTGTTTGATTAATCAAAAAGTTAGTTATTTTTACCACCATTTCATGGTGATGAAAATGTTAGTTAATTTTAGAGAAAATTTCCTTACCTATAAATATAAGAAAACATATAGTGATAAGTATATGATTAAAATAAGTTATGATTTATTTAAAATAATTTTAAACCTGTGATTAATTTATTTTATTATTGAACAAGTTACTTTTAAATTAAAAGAAGTCCTTGCTTTTAATTTTTTTAGTATAAGTCTAATTGTGAAATTTGTATACCTTTGCCATTTTGAATGTTTAGTTCTTATTTTTAAATCCTTCTTTGCCTATATAATGATATTATATCCAATCCTCTAAACTAATTATGTCAAGAAACATTTTGCACTTGTATATGAGTGTTATTTAAAAAAAAAAATTAAACATATGATTAATTTAAGTTATTTTACTCTGTCTTGGATAATGCAATTATATCTAATCCTCCAAACTAATTATGTCAAGAAACATTTTGTCTCAATCCAATTATATTAAATCCTCTAAACTAATTATTTCAAGAAACATTATGTCTTAATGAAATTATATTCAATCCTCTAAATTAATTATTTGAAGAAAAATTATGTACTTGTATATGGGTGTTAGGGTTCAAGTTAGTGTTCAATTAAGTTTAAGGTTCAATTAGGGTTATAGTTCAATTAGGTTTCAGGGTTAGGGTTAGATTTTAATTGGGTTAGGGTTAGATTTCAATTAGGTTAGGGTTAGGGTAAAGTTCAATATTGAGATTAGGGCTTGAGGTTCAATTAGGGTTATAATTTAATGAGGGTTAGGGTGCAATTATCGTTACTATTAAGATTAAGGTTAGGATTCAATTAGGGTAAAAGTTAAGTTAGAGTTCAATTAGTGTTATGATTCAATTAAGGTTATAATTTAATTAAGGTCAGAGTTTAATTATGGTAACAATAAAGGTTAGAGTTACAATTCAATTAGGGAAAGTAAACATGGAATCAGGCTTTGGTTTGAGCTTCAAATACAAATAGGGTTAGGGTTAGGGTTAGGATATCTCTCAACGTTTCTATATATATTATTTAAATGTGTAATTTTAAGGCTTTACTAAAGTTTTTATTGTACAAAAATATAGCAACTTAAATAGATAAAAAAAATTATAATAAATGCACATCTAAAATCAATTTAAAATTATAAAATTCAATACAAAAAAATATAATAAATTTATTATTACACATAAAAAAAATTTAAAGTAATATATTTAGAACTAGCATATCTATATTTAAAATAATAATGTGATTAAGAATTACATTTACACATAAGTTTATCAAATGAAAGAAAAAAATATAACATTATTATTTACTATTATGATTATGATTATGACTTAGTTAGGATTATGATTATGGTTATGGCTTAGTTAGGATTAGGGTTCAATTAGAATTCTAAGATAAAGCTTGGAGTAAGAGTTAGCATGGGGTTAGATCAAGGTTACAATTAGGGTTAGGGTTCAATTAGGATTAGAATTCAATTAAGATTAAGGATAGGTTAAGATTAGGGTTAAGGTTAGGGTTATATGATAAAGCTTTGGGTAAAGGTTAGGATTAGGGTTGGGGTTAGGGTTAGGACACAACTAAAGTTAGGGTTAGGTTTTGATTAAGGTTAGACACAATTAGGATTAGGGATAGGATTAATTTTATGATATGGTAAGGGTTCAACAAGGGTTGGGTTCTAATAAGGGTTAGGCTTAGGATTCAATTAGTATTATAGTTAGAATTAGGATCGTCATTAGAATTAAGGTTAGTATTAAAATTATAATCATGAATAGAGTTAGAATTAAGGCTAGGGTTAGAACTATAATTAGGGTTAGATTTAAGGCTAAGATTAAAAGTAAATTAGGGTTATGATTCAATTAGAATTAGGGTTCAATTAGGGTTCTAAGATGAATGATCTTGGGGTCAATATTAGGTTGAAGGTTGGGGTTAGGGTTAGGGTTAAATTAGGGTTAGAATTTCAAAATAAATCTTGGGATAAATATTAGGGTTAGGGTTCAATGAGATTTTGAGTGATAGTTTGTGTTTAATTAGGTTTACAGTTCAATTATGGTTAGGATTAGGACATGGTTCAATTAGGGTTAAGATTACAAGTTGGGTGATAGGATAAAGATTGGGGTAAATCTTAGGGTTAGGGTTAGGAATCAAGTAGGATTAGGGTTACAGTTCAATTAGGGTTCAATACAATTAGGGTTAGGGTTAATTTTAGGTTAGGGTAACGGTTCAAGTAGAGTTAGGTTTTAATTAGGCTTAGGGTTTAATTAGTATTATAGTTAGATAGGGTTTCCATTAGAATTAGGGTTATTATTAAAATTATTATTATGAATAGAGTTAGAAGTATGATTAAGGTTAGAAGAAGAATTACAATTAGGCTCAGGTTTAAGGTTAGGATTAAAATTCAATTAGGGTGAGGGTTCAATTATGGTTGTAAGATAAATCTTGGTGTTAACATTAGGGTGAAGGTTGGGGCTAGGGTTAAATTAGGTCCCTACGGTTTTAAAACTAGCATATATATATATGTGTGTGTGTGTATATATAATAATAAATATAAAATAAACTAAGAGATATCCTTCTTGAGGTTCCTGTTGCACTTTTATGTAAGAAATTTATTTATCTATTGAGCATGTTTGCCCAAGAGGAAACCAAGGAAGCCTTGATGGTGTGAGGATCATCAGAAGTTTATTAATAAGCATCTTCATATTGTGATCCTTTGCCTTCTCATTTTGCATGTTAAATGAAAAAACTTGGTTTTACACCTTATTGAAGTCATTTAATCCTTGATTTTTGTCTCCAATAGATTTATTCAAAACTGTAGACACCATCCAATTGAACTATGAGATTCTTCTCTTCTTCTATTAGGATGTAAGAAAAATCATTTGAGAGGTATTTTTGGATCTTAGTCATTCTACTTTCAAGGAGATCCTTTCTTTGAAAAGACTTCTAAAGACTTGGATATTCCACTCTTTCAGTCTAAGTTTTATGAATTTTAACTTTCTGTTGAACATGCACATCTTAGTGCGATGATCAATTGTGTTGGGTGAGCTAGGAGTGAGTGACAACCATTTCAAAGTTTGGGATTTCCATCTACACTTTTTCAAACTTGAAAGACACTCTTCTAGGGGAATTTGTCCTTGTCTATGGGCTAGTAATCCAAACTAGCTTCAAAGAGGGTTATGATTAGGGTTCAAATAGTTTTATGGTTAGGGTTAAGCTTCAACTTCGGTTAAGGTTCAATTGATTAAAAATAGGTGCCTTGAGAGGAATATGTCTCAGTGTACTTTACACATATTTTTATAATATAGATATGCTAGTGATATAACACTTCAAAATATAAGGAAATTTATCATATTAGTAGTTTTATGACATCATGTGATAATAGTTTTTTCTTTAGAATTAAAGATCATGAAATTTATTTTAAATCAAGTAAGGTATTTTAACTAATATAATAATTAATTAACAATTTTATTAACAATTAGCAATTAACAATATTCATAATTAACAATTAAAAATATTATATTTTAATATATTTTTTATTATATTGTTAATTGTTTTTTATTAGAGATAAAATAGGTTATGAGTTAATATTGTTAATTGTTAATAATTTTTTATTAGAGATAAAATAGGTTATGAGTTAATATTGTTAATTGTTGATAATATTGTTAATATTGTTAATATTGTTAACAATTATTTATATTAGCTAAAATACCTTCCTCATTAAAATAAATTTCATAATCTTTAATAAACTATTATCACATGTCATAAAACTAAGTTTTAAACATGTTCAATAAAACTACTAATATGATATATCTTTTTTAAGTGCTATATTATTAAGAGTTTTACTAAGTTATAAAAAAATAGGTTAAATATATTTTAAATAAAAGGAAGATTTTAATTATACAATAACATCTATTTTCACAAAAGTACAATTCAATTCCAAAATAGATTAAATTTATAAAAAGAAATGACAAAATAATTTTATATTTAATAGAAAATTAAAAAATTATTAATAAAATTCACAATCTTTAAAACTAACCAAGATAAAAATATTTTCACCTCTTAAAACTAACTCTTACACATGTTTTATTAAACTATTAATTTGATACAATCTATATCTATCTCATTAAATGTTTTAACACTATTATAATATAATTTAAATACAAGAATTTTTTTTAATAATCTTTATTTTTATTTTTTTAACAATCCTATAACATTCTCCACTAAATTTCAAATTTGATTTTAAATTTAAGAATTTTTTTTTAAAACTATAATAATATTAATATATTTTTACAATTATAATAATATAATATCAATAAATACATTTATATAATATCATAAATATATAACAATATTATAATATAATTATAGTATTTAATGTATTATAATAATATTATTATATTTATATATATATTATAAATATAACATAATATATTTACACTTTGTTCAAGGGTGAAAAATATAATACAAGTATAGGTAATCGTAAAAAAAATTAAATTAACACTACCCCGTTTGTTGCTGCTGTATAAACTAAATTGATAATAATAACTACCCCGTTTTTCTGCTGCCGTATAAAATTGCACAACACTGACTTACTGCACGGAACACAGACAGTTAAATCCGTAGCATGGATGGGCATAGATGGAGACTCATCATGCCCAGTGCCTTTTCAGGGCTGGATAATACACACCTAGTAAACCACATCTATATTAGTTCTTCTCCATCTCGAAGAAATCAGAGTGTTACAGTTTCATCAAATTTTCTTTCAAGTGTTTTAGTGATCGTAAGAAATGAGCATTCTGGGTGTTGATTTTGTAGATGCAGATAATTTGCGACCCCTATATTACCCGGAGAAGCGGAATACTTGTGAAATTGAGGTGGTCGAGGCAGGAACGTTTGAGCCTTCGAAGCATTTTTATCCCAGGGTATTGAACGCTCAAATTAATCCGTTAGTTAGAGCTTTTTTTACACTTGGCAATGAGAGAATAGGGAAGAGGTTTTGCCACCTGCATCCTGAAGCAGATTCTGCAGCTGTGGCCAGAGTCCTTAACCAATCAGCAAGGTATGTTTCTGTTATTTTAATTTCTTGAAATTCTCGTTACAAAGATTCTGTTGTTATTATCTGTGCTCGTGTTGCCATTCTCTGCCCATCCAATCGATACTTTTCTCATTGCTTGTTCTCTGAAATTCTTTTGTTGCATCATTTCTGAGTTTTTATGCCGTCCTACCATGTGTTTCAATCACAATTTTTGGTGTCCCATTTAAACTTCTATCTGACTGTACCATGTTAAGTACCGTCTCATGTTTACTACTGTCTGCTTGTCAAAAGCAGCTAATTGCTTTAGCCCTTGTATTTTATACTTCCTACAGTTATAAATTGCCACACTTCCCTGTTATAGCCCTTTATCATTTATGTTTCTCTATTACATCTCGAGAAACAAAATAAAAGTTGGGTTGATGATATCAAGTTTCCACAATCTATATTGCTAATTCAAATTGCCATTGGATTTGAATGTGTATGAGATTTTTGCATCAACATTTAGGATCACATTCCGTGATCCATTTTCTTCTCCTCTAGCTCTCTTATCCTGATGATGGATCATGTAGCGTGATCCAAAATATTAATGCAAAAATCTCATACAAAATCAAATCCAAAAACAGCAATTTGAAAGAACTGGGTTGTACCAACGAGCCATCGAGGAGACAACTTTTAATAACGAGGAAAGGCATGCTGAGGAAGACTAGCCGCAACCCACCATAAAGGAAAAGTTTTGGGCAGTTCGAGGGTGTGTTTTTCCCTGAGGTTGTGAGTAGCAAAGGCTTTGCTTGGAGAATGAAGGCAGAAACGCTCGAGGAAGAAGAATCGCGTGGGGATATGGAACAGAGGAAAGAAGGCAGAGAGAAACCGCGGGAGAGAAGGGCAAGATAAATCACGTGGAAAGGGGTCAATAGGAGAAGAATGCAGAAAAATGCATTGGTAGAAGGGGTCGACCAAGTTTTGGAGAGTCGATAGAGCGTTTGGAAGTTAGGCACAAGCATAGGAGAGTCTAAATGCCTGCAACAATGTCTAGATTCCTTGCTTGCAATCTGTGGTAGCATCTATTGTAATAATATTGGTATGAGGTACAAAACGGGTCTGGAAAAGAAGGCCAAGGAGGAGGAGATGAGACCCATGAGAGAGATCGCTAAGGCATTTAAGGAGCTGGAATCTACTATTATTTCAGGGAATAATGAGAATAATGATGTTGATGATCAGTTGGCTGTGTTCTCCCAGGCTAGTTCTCGGTCTCTATTATCTTTTGCTACCCTGGAATCACCTTCAAAATTCTTAGAAATGGACTATGTTAATAAGGTAAATGAATATATTTCACTGCTCATCTGTTTTCCTTTTATGTGTTGATTTCGATCGAGTAATAATGTCACTCATTAAGTGATTTGAGCATTTGGGTATACTATTCACTGGGGATTATTGGTATAACCTTCCTAGAAATTGATCCCGTATCCTCGCATTCATCGATAAAGTTCAAGAGAGCTTATCAGAAGCCCAGCTTTAACTGAGCGTTGAAGGAAATCTTGAAGCCCAATTCTAAACAGGGTCACACTCAAACGTATTCCGTGATCACACCATAACTTTACCTCTTCAACACGGCGTGGGGTAAGCTTTAAACCCCAAATTTTAAGATATATGAACATGGGTTATAATTGAATGCGCTCTATAGTGATTATACCGAATGAAGTCTATAAATAGACCTAGGAATTTGGGATTTACTAACTATCCAAACTATATCACCTTTGCATAACTATGAGTTAATCCTTCAAGGTTATATAATTTCATCTTTGAGTGCTTGGACTATATTGTAGACAAAATGGAAGGTAATCTATATTCTTACTTTAGGGTCCTTTATATGGAATAAGGTAAGGTGACATGAAGTGAACAAGGAACAAGATTTACTCAATATAAGTTTTGGCATACAGTTGCATATGAATGTAAGTAATAATGACTTTTTAAAAAGTGGTGTTAGAACCACATTATATTAAACATATTTTAAGTATTACAACTTGGTAGTTTTGGTAATCCCCCTTGGATTTCAAGGCTTAATATGACCATGATATCTACCAACCTCTTAAATATGAGAACCTTGATTTGGGAATTATCATGTGAAGGAATGAAGGATATTGTAGTTGTAATGAACCATAATATAATTTCATACTAAATGGAAGGCAACTATTGATTAATTTGACAAAGTTGTTGAGACTAAGTTAAGAGATAAACCCTATGTGATCTTGCTATGCATTATCTCTTGAGACCTTAGTATTGACCATCGAGGTCATATTTAGTATAAATGGAAAATGTCAATAAATTATCTAGTCTATGAACTAGACTATTTATAAGAATATGGGGTTGCACCACAAGAGAAAGGAAAATAGAAGATCAATGATATTATTAGTAATATTGTTATTGGATGTATATCTTTGGATGATGATCCAATGGATATAGTTTTTCCAACCGTCTATAGTCAACATGCATATTGACTTTTCTTAGAGAAAATTTATAACTATTATGTTACGTCTTTCAAAGTTTACTAGCCTTTATATGGCCTTATCAACGTATGGCATGTTCTAATGGAGACTAATGTCATAAATTAATAGGATCATGATGCTTGATCATATTAGTAGAATAACACTGGAGCCATATTGGGGCTTCATATGATTGCCACATGGTGATTAGATTTTCAGTATTGCTATGCATAATGTTAGTAAATTTATCCTAATGGTGGCATTTATTCTAGTGGGTTTTTCTCATACATAAATGTTTAAGGGGTTTCTTGTTAGTATAATATATTGGTTCAAGATATCAAGAACTAATACACTTGTGATACCTAAGATTACCAAATCATGTGGTATACACATTATCATGTTCTAAACCTAAATAGGACCCTATGCTATAAACTATGTGGTAATATCATCAAGGTACTAGATGTGGCATGATGTCCTTGATATATAATTGTAAGGGTTCTAGGAAGCACACTTTGAATTGGGATCAATCTCAGTGGAAGGTCTAACTAGAGATCTTGATGTCCTTAGATGGAAGTGTTATAGTTTAAGCTGGATAAATTGGGAATGGTGTCGAATTCCCTGCTTGTTGTTAAGCACTATTAACTATTGGGAATCATTTAAAGGAGCCCTATTAGAGTAATAATGTATAGTAATTATAAAATCTTGGGTATAAGAACCTAGGTGTATGACCATTGAGAGAGACCATGTAAGGAGAACTATGTGTGAATTTGATCTATTTGGAAGTGAGTATGTAGGCGGTCCTTGGGTGAAGGATGCCTCTATGACCTTAAGTCCGTAGGGGGAGGGTCTAGGGGGGCTAACTCCCATATTTGGGTGTGTTCCCAATTGGTTTGACCTTCTCTCTTCAATAGGATTTGAATGATGCCAAAATGGGTATTAGATGGTTATGAAAGAGTTAAGTAAGCTTGATAACTTTTATTTAATACTATGATGCTTGAGATTGATAGTAGTCAAGGAGCAATACTATGATGCTCGATATTGACAGTAGTCAAGGAGTAATACTATGATGCTCGAGATTGAGAGTAGTCAAGGAGCAAAACTATGATGCTCAGGATTGACAGTAGTCAAGGAGCAATACTATGATGCTCGGGATTGAGAGTAGTCAAGGAGCAATACTATGATGCTCAAGATTAACAATAGTCAAGGAGTAATGTACTATGATGCTTGGGATTGACATTATTCAAGGAGAAAAACTATGATGCTCGAGATTGACATTAGTCAAGGAGCATGGGGCTCAAGATTGACAATAGTCAAGGAGCATACTATGTCAGTGATGGACATCCTTGGTTGCTTAACCATCCAATAGACTATAGGGAAGAGAGCTCCTAATGAAGAATAGGTAGGTAACAGTTGGACCAACCTCATATTATAGTTTTGGCCTACCCTGATGTGGCCGGAAATGGTATCTTAGATTATCAGAGGTAGGTAATACCTTGGGTGAATAGTCACAAGGAAAATGATCCTATGCACTGTAGACTAGTTTGATTGTCTACTTTCTCACCACAAGCCACAAAATCCACTTGGATGGGGGTGGATAGGTATTGGTGTGTTCAAGGAATGTGTGTGTGTTACTTTGTGATGTGTCTTTTTTACTTACTCTTTACTCAGTGATGATCGCAAGTAGTATGGGATGATTGCTATCATCACAGTTGGTGCAGAAGACCAATGAAAAGGATGAGACCCTGCACTAACTTTTCTTTTCTATCTGGGATGCACTAAAAGTGTAGGTGTCAATAAATCACTATGCACATGTTAGTTACTCCCCAAGTGCTTGTGTAGATGGCCTAGGGTTGTGCACATTGATATATTGACCTACCCTTGCTAGTGATGAGATTGAGTAGTATGGGATGCTTGATCGTTGTCATAGTAGGCTTATGTGATTTTGAATCAGGTAGTGAGTTGATGCATGCAATAAGTTGCATCCATTTCCAGTTTACCTGTTGTTCCTTATGTGAACATGTGATAAATTGTGTGGATTGTCACATTGGATATATGTGATGTGTATGAGCTAGTTACCTTGTATATATGTGAAGTATGCTCAAGATAGTCACTATGTATGTGATTTGGGGATTATGGTATGATATGACCCTTGTATATTTGTGTATGGTTGTCCACTAAGGATTGGTAATGTTTGGATTGGGACCTACAATTGATGGAAAATGGTTATTGTTCTATTATAGTTGGACTAATTTGATGGCTTACACTTAATGAATAGTCATGGTCTAAAGGTGAGATCAAAGATCTCATACAAGAGGAGAGAATGAACTCCTTCTAACATTTTTCAGTGAACTATGAAGCCTTTGATTTCTCGAGGGGATATGCAGGAAGGGTCATCATGAACCCTCGAGGTTTAGTTCTAGGTCTAAGGATGACCCTAACCTTGTGAGCTTACCACTTTCATGTGTAAGCATATAGATGGTGACATTGAATTGCCACCACCATAGTGAATGAAGAAGTGATGACGTTAGCACTTCCAAATTAGATGGGAGAGAAGATGATTGGTTGATTAAGTTGGTTGTTGTGAATTGAAAAATTAAAAAAAAATAGAAAAAAAAAATAGTAGCAACCATGGGGTGGTTGTTACATTCTCCTACTGTGTGTAATAGCCCTTTATCATTTATGTTTCTCTACTATGTGTTTCAATCACAGTTTTTGGTGTCCTATTTAAAGTTATATCTAACTGTACCATGTTTAGTTATGTTTGCTTATCATCCAATGTTTTGCATTAAGTATCATTATTATTTTTATTACACCAATATGATGTAAATTCCCACATTTCCTTGGTATAACTGTTTATACTTTTATGCTTCTCCTACCATGTGTTTCAATCATAGTTTTTAGTGTTCTATTTAAACTTTTTCTTACTTTACTGTGTTTAGTGCTATCTACTTGGTTGCTTTGTCTCGTTTTCTTTTAGCAGCTAATATCTTGCCCCAACATTGTTTGTGTAATATTTCTCCTGTCATATGTTTCAACCACAGTTTTTGGTGTTCTCTTTGAACTTTTATCTTACTGTACCATGTCCAGTACTGTTTGCTTGGTTGTTTTGTCTCATTTTCTTCTAGCAGCCAATGTTTTGCCCCAGGTAATATTATTTCATGATTCTAACATATATAAATTCCCACATTCCCCTGATATAGCCTTTTATACTATGATCATTTATGCTTCCTCCACCATGTGTTTCAATCACAAAGATAATTTCCCACTCTGCCCTAGTATAACCCTTTATCCTTTATGCTTCTCCTACCATGCATTTTAGCCACAGATTTTTGTGTCCTATTTGAACTTTTATCTAACTGTACCATGTTTAGTACTATCTGCTTGCTTGCTTTTTCTCATTTTCTTTTAGCAGCTAATGTTTTTCCTCAAGCTATTAATCTTCACAATTCCCTGATATAGCCTTTTATACTTTTTTCACTTATGCTTTGTTGTTATCCATCTTTTGCACCTACTTCCTAGATGTTTTGAATATTATGTATTAACAAAGACGAAGCACTCTCATTGTATACTTTCACAGATCATCTCTAATATGTAAATTCATTCAATAGAATTCACACAGTGAAACTCAAAGGAGAGATAGCCTAGTATAGCATTTTATATTCTATCATTTATGTTTTGTCGTTATTCGTATTTTGCATTGACAGAGACGAAGCACATCACCATGTACTTTTTAATATAGTTCATCCCTAATAACCGCCTTGACCGGTGAGATCACAAATATGAAAAATTATCTTCTACATTGAATATTTTGTGGTGAAGAAAAATAATTACAACTAACGATAGCAACTAGGACAACTTTCTACTCACCACATGCAAATGCACTTAACTCCTTATATCTGTTGAAACAGGGTTGCAGATACAGAAACATAAATTACAATTTTTTATTCATCAACAAAAACATTACATCAACCATCAGAGCTTCGGCTCTTTAGACTTACAATTTTTTATGACACCATACCTACGTTACCGATTCGGGTTCGGGGACAGGTTCAGGTACGAGAACCTAGTACGTGGGTATGGGAATTTTTTTTAGGGGTTTGGGTACGTATGTGTGTATATATATATATTAATAATTTAATATATTATAAATCTATATATATGTATTATATATACAAAAATAAGAGAAATATAGAGAATTGTAAAACTAAATCATTTCATAGTATGATACTTGATCATTGATCAATGCCAAATGCCAAAGATAAATATTAAATGCCAATTGATAGTTGAAAAATATTCAAATAAAATTACCGAATTACAAAATGTAGTTCATGAAACATTGAAACATGATTCAATGTTCATTGTTCATGTGCTCATCAATCATCAAAAGGATTGTCAGAATCATCATGACTTGGATTTTGAGTGGTTTCAACTTCAAAATCATCATCATTTGAACCCAAAGCAGATCCAACACCATGTGATATGTCATCAATATCACCCACATCATCCATAGTGGCTCTAGCAAGATCCTGAATGGTTGCATCCAAGTCAGTAGACTCGGGTGCTACATCCCAAAGCCTCGCTGCCCCCTGCCTGTATTGAGGATCCTTATGTAACAGAAGATGCAAATTGGAATGAATATACACTAAGTCTTCAGCTCTTTTTGCAGCCAACCGGTTACGCTTCACTAAGTGGATAAAGGAGTATGTACTCCAATTCCGTTCAGCGGCAGAAGAGCTTGCAAATCCGAGAGAAACTAAATAAAATTAAAAATAAAATTAAAAATGCAAGATAAATTCAAGAATGTTAAGTGTTAAATTTTACAATACAAGTAGCAAAAAAAAAAAAAAACTTACTTGTGAGAGGATCTTGATTGCAAGAGGTTGGAGGTACATATAATCTTGACCATGGAGGTACCACCATGTAAGAGCATCCATTTTGTATTGGTCTCTAGCAACAGAAGAGGTATGATTTTTTGATTTTCCTGTGATAAACATTCCAAATTCTCTCATGACACTTGTATGCACTTCTGGATCACTGAACATTCTACTAAATGCCATCTTATACCCATTAGCAACTTCAGAATCTCTATATGGCGGTATTCTCCCTGGGATAGAAAGTACTTCAGTGGTATAGTACCTCGGAGATAGGGCATATGCAAGGAGGTGCAATGGAGTTGTCATCTTGTTCCAACGATGAAGAACAATTGCTTCCACCCTTTTGTACAAGGTGTCTTCAGGATCATTCTCTTTTTTTTTTTTTTTTATTTTTATTTTTTCCAACATTGTGTCCATGCTATCATAGACATCCCCCAAGCATGGTTCATCTGTATCAGCAAACCTAAGCATAGACATGATAGGTTCGGTGAATTCCAATACATAATTCACACGATCCCACCAATCATCATTCAAGATCAATGCCTTGACTTTTTGGGTCCTCTCTGAATTTGATTGCTTCCATATACTCCATTGGTTGCTAATAACCATTTGACTCAATGCATCTTTCACCTTCACAAGTCGCCTCAGAACAATTGTGTGAGATGCAAACCGGGTCTCGGCAACCTAAGAACATGTTAATAGTAAGTTAATAACACATTTAAAATATGTAAATAATGCAAAAAATTATTTTATTCAATTATGTAAAACATGGCATAAATGATAAATGAAACTAAATAAATTAAATTTTAAAATTTACCTTCAACAATTCCAATGTTGAAAAAGTTCTGAAAATTGCTTGTGACATATGGTGGTTTGTCACAAACATCTGGATCTCCTCAGACTCCTGGTATATTTCTTTCACCCACTCTATTTGGTTGCCAATTGCTTGCATCACCAAATTGAGGGAGTGTACGGTGCACGGTGTCCAAAAGATGTGCTCATATCTAGCCTCTACCAAAGCACCTGCAGCCCTGCAAACTTTTGCATTGTCCATAATTACTTGGACAACATTTTCACTACCCACCACCTCTATGGAGTCAATGAGAATCCTGGAAATGAACACTGCATCTTTCACTTCCCCTTCATAGTCAACCGCCCTCAAAAACATTGCCCCCTTGGGGGACACTGCAATAACATTAATCAATGGACGGTTTTTGCAATCTTTCCATCCATCGTAAAACAAGCCAGATACATCCAAGCTTCAACCCCAAGAATCTCTAATTGGTTTTAGTTGGGCCTCTTACATATTTCTTTCTTTTTGCAATAAGGTGGTACGCACCTTTTCATACCCAGAACTTGTGAAATCAGGAGGTGCACTATTTATTGCTGACACCATGTCCTTCCAATATGGTGATCTCACCAAGTTGAATGGAAGACCATTGGCATAGAGGCAACGTGCAATTTTTTCTTCAGCAATATCTCTTGCCTCCATTTTAAATGCCTTCTCTAATGGACCTCTCTTGCGGGTAGTGGTTTCTAGTTCTTCATCTTCTTCTTCCGTAGAGGGTATAGACAAGAAGGGATGTCTAGAGGGCCTAACTATCTGATGAGTGGGTAATGTTGTTTTTTTCTTTCCAGAACTATAACTAGTTTGTTTTCCTCTTGCAACCAAATTGTCAGCATCTTCTTGTTCTTTTATAAATGCTGCTATTTGTACAGCAGAAAACCCCTTCTTATCTGGGCCCACACACATATTAATCCCTTTACCACCAGGGCCCATAAAATGAAGTTTCACTCGGTAGTAGGAGCTATTATATTGTACATTGCAAAAATTACACGTCCAAACAAACCCCCCACCTCCAGGAATTTGTGAAATTCGTGTGGTATGTCTCCATAAAGGAGATCCTTTATCAATTTTGAACTTTTGGCTTCCATCCCCACCCACTGAACTTTGACTACTGGCCATTGTTGCAATCTATAAAAAAAATGAAAAAAATATATATATATTTGAAAAACTTCTTCACAAACTTGAAAAAATCCATTAAAAACTAAGAAACTTAAAAAAATTCATCAAAAGATTAAAGAATAGGGTTTAAATGCATACCTTGAACACTTAAATCTCCTTTGTAGAAGCTATTTGCCACTCCACAATCGATCTCCTTCAAATGCAATCACCTCCCTTCAAAATGCTAAGATGGAAAGAAAATATGGAGAGAGCAAAATGAAATGTTTTAGTGTTGAAAGGCCTCATATTGGGTCGTTTTAGGGTTAAGAGGCAAAATAGAAATTAAAAAATTGTTTTTTTTTCACTTTTGGGCCCACTTTTTAAGTGCTGGGCCGTGGGTTCTCAATGGTTCGCCCGGGTACGCGGCTGGTACCCCCGGGTCCGCGTACCTTTGGGCAAGGTACTGCCTTGCACGCGTTCACCTCTCGCGGTTCGCCATACAAGACCGCGCAAACCCACGGTGGTCGGGCAGGCACGCACTCGCGGCGCGCATCTAACGCGATACTTTCACAAAGCGAACCCGCATCGGGTTCGCGACTTTACGCGACACCTGTGCGCATCTATTACCGGCACGCACTCCCGCGCATCTAAATAAGATACCCATAGGCGACCTCATCGGTTTGTGACCGAACCGGGTTCGAGGGCCTGTGGGTACAAATCTGGTAACTTAGCACCATACTCATCCTACAGGCTTACATTTTGCATCTAACAGCTAGTTTTAGATCTTTCACAAACAGGTGGTTTCAGATTACCACAAACTAACAGACAGGTGGTTTCAGATTACCACAAACTCATAGACAGCTCTAGAGAGTTGGACTCCAAAGAGTACTTAACAGATTGCAGAGTGAAACATTATATAGAGAACAATGCACATACGAAGGACAAAGACAGCAGATTAAATATTATATTTTGGAACACCAAGAAAACGTGTGAAACCTGCAATCAATTAATGCAAAATCTTTTCAAATCTATCAACATCTATCTTCCAAATATGATTTTAATGCTGAGATTTGTGTGTAGATACGAAGGCTGATATGGAGCATCTGAGGTAACAGTCCAACTGGAGAAATTAATGGAGTAATTGGGATTAGACTTCCAACAATATCTTTTCTTCAATCAATCTCTTCATTCTCTTGGAAGTTTATTTTCAAATAGTTCATATATATACACCCTAATAGGACACGTCACACTTATATTGCAGACTCCCATCCTGTTGCTTTGATGAAATGTTTATTTAAAGTTAACATACAGTGAAAAAAGAAAAAAAAAAAATATATATATATATATATATATATATACAGTAGACTGTTTTCTGTGGACATTCTGATCTTGCTGATGTATGGATTAAGAGGGATGATTGAAACCCTGATAATTGTGTTGTTAAATGTTCCGGACTATAACCCGTTTGAACTTTCTGAGTACATAACTATTTTATTATATGAACATTATCTTTTAACTAATAATATTTACAGTTACACTATTCATCAAAATACAATGCTTTATAGTTATAAATTTAAAGTTCAGTTAACCATTCTACACGTCTCTACTCTAACCACAACTGCTATATTAGTGCATGGGTTCAACTTGATACTTCGTCCGATATCTTTTAGAAAGTTAATCTAAGATTTGCAAAAGCAGCATTTTAGTATTGAGTTCATTTTTGTGTTGCTTGGATTTGATGGGATCTTGGAATTATCGACTTCTGTTTATTTTCTGCTTTACTGTTAGATTTTTATTGTGAAATTATGTGTCTTTGCGTGACATCTGTATGGAGATTTACAGCTATTCATATACGGCATCTGTTTGTTTTGCAGGTACTTTCATTGGGGAGGTACAGATTTATTTCTAACAACCACAGACCATGGACAGAAACGAATGGTAGTTGTAGAAACAAATTCATGTCCATCAGGCCAGAAATCCATGCCCCTGGCAAATGAAGAGATGGAACATGCTGGTTACCGCACCCTCCTAGAAAAATCCTTCATGCCCCATCTTTTATCAAACACATACAATGGAAACCCACTTCCCCAGGGAAAATTGGCCGTTCTCTATGATAAAAATAAGATGGAGGCCTCAGGTTATGCAGCTGCCCTTGCAGACCTTGCTAACGAGCCTGTGTACTTGACACCCTGTTATGCAGATGATCTCAATCCAAAGATGCGAGTTAGAGAAGATGGCATCTTGGAGATCTGCATCACCCGAGCTGTTATGCAGAGTAATAATAATGACATGGGAAGCAAAAATGATAATGAAAACGACAGCAGCAATAACAATTATAACTATGATGACAGTAAAACTAATAACTTCAACATGAAGAATAGCAGTAATGACAACATGAGCAGAATCAGCAACAACAACATAGGGAATGCCTCTAATGAATTTGAGCCTCACGAGGTTTGGGAGCCTGTGAGAGCTGCAGTTAGATATGTAACTCAGAGGCCATGGACTAGAATTCCTCCTATTACCAGGACACTGGTTTTCAATCCTGTTTTGGCCTGTCTAGCCGGGGGACGAAATAAGATGCTGGCAGCAAAAGCATATGATATTTATAATGCAGAAATTGGATCATCTGGTCTGTGTATATATACTCCTGAAACGATCTGGGATGTGGCCAAATCTGAGATCCCACTTAGGGTGAGGGAAATGGGAGGTCTTGCAGTGGTAAAAGTTCCTTATTCTAATGCTGGACAGGGAGTCTGGACTATCACTAATGACAATGAATTGAAAGAGTTTATGGACTTGGAGCATCATTATGACCATTTCATAGTTCAGGTAAATTCTTTGTCACTATAAGTAAAGATTAGCATTGTGTACAATCCGAGGTCATATTTTCTACATATTACACTAACCATTTACGTGATATAAAACACAGTTAAACATATAATGTGAATCCTCTTCCTGCTTAGGTTCACCTAAGCACCAACTCCTTGAATCAAAACTGACCTTCATAGTACATGGTTAACATATTAGCGGAAATAAAATTATTGAAAAAAAAAATCTTAGCCTTGTGAAATGATCGATTCCATCTTAAAATATTAAGTGACAGGCAGATTGCCCAAAAACTTTAAGGATGTTGTCGCTTGAAGTTTTATCAGTACAAAACATAACATGTGGATGCATTTTTATTTATGGTTATTCTGGGAATATAAATCTATAAAACGTAGAGGCCTTAAACAGACATAGATACCTACTACAAATTTTTAACATTAACTTCTTTTAGTGTGGATATTGGAACATAAGTATATCTGCATTAGAGATGGATCAGTTATTAAAAGGGCTGGTAATACAGTCGTAGAGTATTCTAACAGAATTGGGAGGTCTTAGGTTTGACTTCTAACCGGTTCATGAAAGTTTAGTATGGGATCATAGTCCAACTCAACAGAGCCAGGCCAAGCTAGGATCCTCAAGCACCTACAATGTGACTCAAAGGAAATGTTGGAAAACAAGCCACAGTTGGACAAAAAATGGTTTGATTGCCAAAAGGACAAAAAATGGTTTGATTGCCAAAAGGACTAGAAGTAGAATACCCCTACAGCAAATGGGATTTCTTAAATTTACTCTAACTGAGCTATGAAAAAATTTAGCAGTGAAATGACTGTCCTTGAAACTTTATATTTAAATATAAATAAACAAAAAAATTATGATTAACATTTGATTATTTATATATAGAACACTACAAAATTTTAACACCAATTTCTTTCAAATCTTAATCAAATGCATAAGAGATTAATGTCGTAACTTTAACATGACGCGAGTTATGAGTCACCCTACACACTTCCGATTAGACTTGGTCTAAACAGCTGGGAAAGAAGTTATGATAGTCATCCCACACACATTCAACTAAGGTTCGAAAGAAGTTGGTGTTAAAGATCAAGCCTTTCATAACTTATGACAGTCTCTTTTATATCAGCCATATAGGATTTGTCAATTTAATTCCTTAGGTGCTTCATAGTATGTAGATTCAGACTTGGAAAGTACTTGAAAGTTCAAAATTATCATATGAGGAAGTGTTTTCTATTAAATTTGATTTTTCAATAAATATGGATTTTATAAAATCGCACCATCGAATTAAACCTGCAAATACTTGTGCAGTAAAGAAAACTGCGAGTACTCGACAACTCGACGAATACTTGCAGGGTTTGCGAACTATAATTGCTACTATTTTTTCATCTCTCCTAAACGTAGTATTTAACATCAATTCATTGTAAATAAATCTGTGTCCTTCATTGTTTCATTAATATACGAGTTGAATTAATTTTTTGGTAATGTGCTGATAGGCGCTGGGAGGAAGCCACAAGCAAAAAACTGTTAGATGAAAATTTGCACTAAGGTATTATGCCAAATTAGTTGCAATCTTTTGCCTATCTGTGCTATGTGCACTTTGATTTTCTTAAGCCAGTAGCCAAGCTTAGTTAGGTTTTGGTGAGCAGAGTAATTTGTTAACAAATCCGATTGTAGTGATTTATTGATTTTACACAGAGCCTAATAAAGCATTGTCCTAGATATTTATTTGACTTCTCTTTACTTAATAGCAAGGACATGTTATACAGTCTGTGTTCCAATGTTCCCATTGGATAGCAAGCACATGCATGACAGAGTAGGTGTTCTTATACAAATGTAATCTGAGGTGATGCACAGGTGTTTGAATTACATATGATATGTTTCTTCTACATGTATATTTTCTCCTTTGCTCTGTATAAGTCGCCAAAAGAATTAAACTCGACCTAATAGAATCACATTAAGGTTCAGTTCAATTTTGTTGACAGTTTGAATTTTGTGAATAAATTCTTTGACCTTGAAGGCTCTGATTGGAAATAACGGATGGAGCTCTGTATCCCAGCATGGGAGATTGTATCATGTCGGAACAATACCCAATCTCAAGGGCAATATATATGCTGCAGATCTGAGGTTGATGATAGGATCTTCATGCCAAGGCTTCTTCCCTGTGGCTATATATGCGCGCAGAGCTCGCCTCCCCTTAGCTGAGAAACTGGATGGAGGAGCAACCCCTTCTTGGGATATGCTTGGAACTAATTTGTCTGTTAAGGTGAGCTTTGATCTTCAAAACATATCCATCTACTTTTTTTTATAAGTCGGTTAAGAACAATGAGATGAAAGATCCATGCAATGTCCTTTCTAAACGGCTATTTAGTTTATTAATTATGTTCTGGATTATTATCATAATGGCTTCAGGCAAATTCACCACCCAACAATTTACCGTCAATAAATTCATTTCTAACAATTCATCGTCATGACAAATTTATCT